>AWWV01014817.1:0-41565 GCA_001974805.1 Corchorus capsularis | reverse complement strand
TCTAAGGAAGGAGAGGTTCCCTGAAAAGAGAAAGTCTAAGCTCTTACCTCGTGGAGATGGTCCATTCCAAGTCTGGAGAAGGTCAACAACAACGCCTACAAGCTAGATCTTCCTAGTGAATATGGCAATGTAAGTGCTACTTTTAGTGTTTCAGACTTATCCTTGTTTGATAGTGATGCAGATTTGAGGACAAATCCTTTTCAAGGGAGAGGGGATGATGCGCCAAGGGCTTATCATGGCTTAGAAGAGCACAATGGAGCCATTGGAGATCATGTCTTGGATATATATGGACATGTCTTGGAGATTCAAGAAGATGCCACGGATGATCCCGGATTGAACACAAGCTTGGCGGAGAAAGGAGTTGAGGGCCGGCCACCATCGTATGGAGCAACCGGCCATGACCGGCCAACGCATGGAGCAACGCATGGAGCAACGCATGGGGCAACCGGCCACAACCGGCCAATGCATGGGACATCGCACGGGCCATCCGGCCACAACCGGCCACTTGACCCTTTAGCCATTCCTCAAGGTCCAATGACTAGGGCTCGGGCTAAAATGTTCAAGGAAGCTTTATTGAGCTTTGTTAGATCTCATCTTGGAGGTTTGGAGTCCATTGAAGACCATTTGGAGGGCATTGAAGTCGACATCACCAAGAATATTCCCATCGATTCCAGGTTGTTCATCTTACTTGAAATCGATGAGCATTAGGCTTAACATTGTGTAATTCGGCCTCATGGGCCTTTATTCTATCTTAGATTAGTTATTTATTTAGTCTAGAAGACATTGGGTTGGGTCTTGTTTGAGTAAGTCTAATCCTTGCTTAATTATGTAATGTTATTTACTTTTCCTAGTAGGACAAGGAGTAGACTATTTGCTTGTTCCATCCTTTATGTATTGCCGCCCCTTATAGGGATTGGAGTAGGTTATGCACCAACCCCTCCCCTATATAAGGGCTCTTTTATCTCTTGAAAACATAAGTCATGTTATCAATATAGTTGAGAGGTTTACACACCCAATATCGATTATTCGGCTTCATTGTTCTATTTTGAGCAAACTTAGGGTTCTTCAATCTTGTAGAGTCCTAGCAAACAATTAGGTTGTGATTGCTTAATTGTTTGTGAATCTTGTGATCTTATCATACCACTGGAGAAGAAGTATGCTTTATAATTATTGTTTGCTTTATAATTTGCTTTAGATTTAGATTTAGATTTAATTTGCTTTGCTTTGATTTTTAGTTTAATTTTTTTCTTTATAATTGTTATTTAAAATCCCCTATTTTCTGTTTGATTTTTGGAAAAGGTCTTTCTTTCTTTGTATCGTTCATCACATAAACCTTCTCTGTGGGATTCGACCCCTACTTGCCCTAGCTATTCTAGTTAGTTAATTGTGGGGATTATTTTTATGGTCATAGACGACACGATCATAAATTTTGGCGCCGTTGCCGGGGAAGGGAATTGAATTGAGAGAAAGCGAAGAGAGATTAGATCCAAGAATCAATTTTTGATTTTCCGTTTTTTCTAAAAAAAAAATTGTTTTTGCGTCGATAAAAAAAAAGTTTTTCCTTTTCCGATTTTTCTAAAAAAAAAAGATTTTGCGATAAAAAAAAATTAGGGTTAGCGTCGATTAAAAAAAATTAATTTTTCCTTTCCGTTTTTCCTTTTTCAAATAAAAAAATATATTTTTATTTTCTGTTTCTGCTTTTTAATTTTGTTTAAGAACTGTTACTGCTAATTTTTCTTTTTAGTTTTGTTTGATTTTTCTAGGAAATTGCATGCCAAAGACAAGAAGTAGTGGTATTGAAGGTTTAGAATTCAATCCTTAGCCTGAAAGAACACTAATTCAGAAGAAAAAGAAGACACAAAACCGATCACAAGAAGAGGAGACATCCGATTCAAGTTCTCAACCTAGTTCTCCTAGATCTGCTGTTTCAACATCGTCAGAAGACATGGCTGAAGAAGAACAACCCAAAACTCTAAGAGAGTTAGCTGCACCAAACGTCAATGTCAAACGCTTAGCCATTCGTTACCCAGATACTAATGGAAACATTGAGATTGAATCTGGATTTATTCAGATTTTACCCAAATTTCATGGTTTGCCTGGAGAAGATCCTCACCGACATCTAACTGATTTCCAGATTGCCTGCTGATCAACAATTATTCAAGGTATTCCTGAAGATCAATTCATGTTAAGAACCTTTCCGTTCACTCTTATGGACCGAGCAAAAGATTGGTTGTACCTACTACCCACTGGTTCAATCACATCTTGGACGAGCCTTAAGAAGCTGTTCTTCGAAAAGTACTTTCCTGCACACAAAGCATCAAGTATGAGGAAGGAGATTTGTTGAATTAAGCAACGCCATGGAGAAACAATGCATGAATATTGGGAACATTTCAAAACACTTTGTGCGAGCTGCCCCAATCACCAAATCAATGAACAGTTGCTGATCCAGTACTTCTACGAATGATTACTACCGTTTGACAGATCTTCCATCGATTCTGCAAGTGGAAAACATGGCTGCAAAGACTCAACAATTTGGATCTCGAGAAGCCTTTTCAAGAGAAGGCCTTACAAGAAGAATCAATGAAGTTTTTACCTATTCCACCTCATTGGAGCAACAACTTCAAGAAACGAATCAACAAATCGCTTTGCTCACTGATTTGTTCCATGCGAATTTTTCAAGTGTGCCTAGGGTTTGTGTGACTTTGGAAGACAACAAGCAAGGAATCAATGCCGTGGGATTACAAGGAGCTTATCAAAGGAAGCCTGAACCTTATTGGAGACCTGAACAACCAAGTCAACAATATGGGAACCAAGGTAACTTTCAAGGAAGGCCGAATTTTCAAAGACCTAATTTTCAATTTTTACAAGCTATCGAGTTACAACAAATCAAAGAAGCTATGAAGATGATGAGAAAGCAAATAAGCCAACTAGCTAGAGATTTGAGTGATCTCAGGACACAAGGTCAACAAAGGATTCCATCACAACCAAAGGTACCTCCTAGAGAGAATGTCAGTGCAATTTCTTTAAGGAGTGGAAAAGAGTTGCAAGACCCTATATCCAAACCTTGCCGCACATCAACAAGAAGAAGGAGAGCCGGACTACACCAAGGAAGACAAATTACAAGAGCCTGCCGAAATCAAGATTGAAGGTGTTTATGTTATAAATTCTAAGTTGGTTAAGAAAGGAGCTATTGAAGATTTTTCACCAATATCGCCTGCATTGGAAGCCTTATCTAAAGCAATTGAGCCCCCAAGCTTTAGAAAGAAGAAAGATCGAGCAAAAGAAGCCAAGAAGGAGTTAGAAGTCAACAACAAAGAAGTTCAACCACCCCTGAAGAACAACCGACCAAGGAATTCAACTAAGAAGCAAGATATAAACCTTGAACATAGAGCTAAAGTTGCAAGCATTCTTCAACGTAAATTGGAGAATTTTCCCCAATTTTGGCAAAGGTTTAAGAAGCTATGTACTGCTCACCCTCATCATGGTTATGATCAAAGAAGATTGGTTCAAATTTTCTACAAAGGATTAAGAGCTTCTGATAGATTGTCTGTCGACACTCTTATGTATATTCCCCTATTCGATCACAGCACTGCTGACATATAGGAGATATTGGAGAATTTTGCCCAGATGATAACCAATACACCGAAGGAAGCTGCTCAAGGACTCAGCCCGGTTAAGTCCGTGCCGAACATGCCAGTATGCCCGGTTGCAGCCCGGCCATCGACCTCACATGGCCGGCCAACACTGGCCAAGGCACCCCAAGCTTGTGCGACATCAAGCCTTGCCGCGCCTAGCCCGGCCACACCCGAGCCACACGTCCGGACGATACCAGCCGATATCGCGTCACCTGCATGGCCCAGCCAGGCCACTGCCGCGCCATCCATGCCGCATGCTAGGCCATGCCCAATTATTGCCGCGCCGCCGCCAAAGCTTAGACCGGCCTTGTCCGCTCCTTCCGCGCATCCATCCGCGCCATTCCATGCCTTGTCCGCACCAGTCCGCGCCACCAGCACTCCGCAGCAGACCATGCAAGCTTTCCACCGAGACATCACCACGTCATGCCCGGCCTTGTCCGCGCACCATGCCCGGCCATGCCCGGCCTGTGCCATGCCATCCGCGCGCCTCACCGAGCCACCACGAGCTTTTGCCGCGCCGCCTCAAGCCATTACCATGCCATCACCAAATCGTGATGCTTTGATTTTTTCAAGTCTTGATAAAATTCAACTTGAAACTATCAAAATCATTGAAGAGAGTAGAGTTATTGAAGACCTGTTGAAGGATTACACCAAAAATTCCTTCACCCCTGAAGAATAACCTTCTTTAAGGCAGTCTAGCCAAAGACCTTAAAGAAAGGCGCTTATTGGGAGGCAACCCAATATTATTTTTACTAACCTATAATTTTCTTTGTTTTATTTTTCTTTTCTTTTTTAGGATTTTCCATACCAAAGGAGATAAAGGAGCTTTTCATCGATATGAAGAAATCCAATTGGAGCTTATGCTTGGAGAATAGAGAAGCTTTCTTTAACCCTATCTTTTTCTTGCAATGCTTTGATCGATTTTTCTTTGATATGTGATTCATATAGATATAGGTTATATAGATTAATTAGGTTTTAAAGATGCATATTTATTTTTGCTTTGATTTTCCACGCTTGTTTATACATTGGGGACAATGTATCTTTTAAGTGTGGGGGAGTGAGTCTAATTGCATGTTAAATTGGCATAATTTTTTCGAAAATTTTGACAAAATTTTGATTTTATATGCTTATATTGAGTTATTGATTTGATTTTTGATTGATGATATCTTAGAATTTTTAAGAATGTTTGATTTATTGATTGATTTATAGTATGATATCTTATTTCTTAGATTAGGTATAATTGAAGTTTGTGATATGAGCTTATTGCTTATTATTTCTATGATTGCCTATTTTTAGAACTTGTGTTTAATTTTTATTGAAACTACACTTATGAGAGTATTTTATGAATATGTCAAAAATAAGTGTGGGGGACTATCTATATTAGAAGGATAGTTAAAAAAAAATCTTTTTCTTAAAAACAAGAGTGTTTTTCATCCAAGAGGAGAAGAGATATCTTTTGCCTTAAAAAAAAATCCATTGTTGTCACTCTTTTCTTTAAACAAAAGGAGTTAGTAACCCTTGGGAAGAGGATAAGAGGCATGGATCGGCAGAAGTATTGTCCTTCTAGAGTGCTAGTAGCCTCACAAAAATAAAATAAAGGGCGTTAGTAACCCCTAAGCATGAACACTTTGAGGTTAGTAACCTCACTTTTCTAAAAAATTACCCTTTGAAAAATCATTATAACCCATGCGAAATTCTTGATTTGTATTCATGATATGCAATTGTTTGAGTACTGGAGATAAAGGTGAAGTCATAAGTTTATAGAAAGAAGTAGTTATAGTTGTGATAAATGATAAGTGATTAGAGCTACTTTGATTATGGTTACTTAAGAATGAGGATGCTTGCTATATCTTGATCTATTGAATTGGATACTCTTAATATTCTTTGTTATTCTGATCTCATAATTGAATTGATCCTTGATATATGTATATGATTCAAAGTTTTTCAAAAGATTTGAACAAGACTTACTATCTTAAATCTTAATTTTGTTTGTCTACACTAGTTTGCTAGGGACTAGCAAAGATTTAGTGTGGGGGAAATTATGATCGAGCTCAAATTATACATGTTTTTATAGCTATTTTTCTATACTTTTTACTATTTTTATATGTGTTTTTACCCTATTTTGTTAGTATTTGTGTTTTTAGGTCTTGAAGACAAGAAAAGTGAAAACTTATTGTTTTTCACTCTTTTTGGAGCTATTTTGGAGACTTCTTACTCAACTATGGATTTAGCCATTGGGAATAAAGATTTGAAGATGCGAAGTTCGTGATTGAAGATATTTTGAAGATTTGAAGACAATTGAAGAATTAATTCTAGAAGTAAAAATTGAAGATTTGGAGCTTATTTGCAAAGGATTGAAGACAAGCCCAGAAGAAGCCCTGAAGTTGAGGATTTTTGGATTATTTGTTTGGGAATATATTCAGCCCATATAATCCTATAATTGGAGTTAAAATCCCAATTTGTAGGCCTTATATTTGAAAGAATATCCAACTCCCGCAATAATCCCGTAGATTTGCGATATAAGCCCGGTTTCAGCGCAGTCTTCGTAGAAAGGCCATAACTTTCTGCTCAGATGTCCGTTTTAAGCCCATGAGTAGCCGTTGGAAAGCTAATTCCGAGCTCTACAACTTTATTTTAAAGTGAAAAGCCCAGATCTGCCATCTTCAAGACCGAAATCGACGTTGAAGTTCCTGCACAATTCCAGAAAATTCCAGAAAATTCTAGAGTCCTCATCTAACTTGGATTCTACTCTAGGATGACACCTAATCCAACTTGGAGACCAAGTCAGAGCCTAAACCGTCCTACCCTTATCCTCCACTATAAATAGCCACCTCCTGTATCACAAATCACACACTACATACTTTTACACATCATAGATTTAGATAATTCTCTTTTTCTACCTTTCTTTAGTTTTTAGGTTTTTCTCTAGTTTTAGAATAGGGAGAAGACGACACCCTCTCTAGCAATAGAGGGTGCGACGGCCCTAGGGTATTTTAGGAGGAGATTCCGCCTCTTCCTATCTCTGTAAGTAGTCTTATGCCTCTCATGGATTTTCCTAAGTCCATGAGTAGCTAAATCCTTAATACTTCTGATCCTTTGGTGAATTCAATCAATTAATTATGGTGAGATTTCTATACTTATAATTTTGTGTTAAGTTCTTAATGATAGTAGTCAAAACCCTAGAATAATTTTATGATTCTGAATCTTATTTGAGTTATGTGGCCACTAACGATGTAAGAGGAAGGTTTATGGCTAGATCAAGCTTAGAATTAATCACTCAAGTTTGATTGTGTGTAGCAAATTAGGTTTGTTTAATCGCTGCTTAATGGGAATTTGTCTATCGGAGGGCGAGAAATTTCTCTTCGTATGGTTCTACTTTGTAGGCATGTGTGTAAAATTAATTAATCTTAATGCTTTGTTCTCAAGTGATCTTTAAGCCCTAAGAAAGTAATCGATTGCTGAAGGAATAAAAGGGATAAATGCAGCTTTAATCGGCCTCTTATCTAAAATACATGTTGGGAAACCTATATCAGTTGTCAGTCAAGAATAAGATGCTGAATTCACCTTTTAAATCGAGGATCCATAGTTAATTTGATTGAATCATACCACTGGAGAAGAAGTATGCTATATAATTATTGTTTGCTTTATAATTTGCTTTAGATTTAGATTTAGATTTAATTTGCTTTGCTTTGATTTTTAGTTTAATTGTTTTCTTTATAATTGTTTTTTACAATCCCCTGTTTTCTGTTTGATTTTTGGAAAAGATCTTTCTTTCTTTGTATCGTTCATCACATAAACCTTCTCTGTGGGATTCGACCCCTACTTGCCTTAGCTATTCTAGTTAGTTCATTGTGGGGATTATTTTTATGGTCATAGACGACACGATCAATGAATCTAGTTGTAATTGGTCCAAATCCACCTTTGCGACCCGCCAAAGATCCACTTGAATCACCAAACTTCTAGATGTGTATGTCGACAATCTTCACTTGATAAATCTTCCTTCGTTCGTCGGCCTTAGACCTCCAAGTCGACCTGCACTTAAACACCTAAGATCACAAGATTCACAAACAATTAAGCAATCACAACCTAATTGTTTTCTAGGACTCTACAAGATTAAAGAACCCTAAGTTTGCTCAAACTAGAACAATGAAGCCAAATAATCGATATGGGTGTGTAAACCTCTCAACTTTATTGATAACTTGACTTATGTTTTCAAGAGATAAAAGAGCCCTTATATAGGGGAGGGGTTGGCGCATAACCTACTCCAATCCCTATAAGGGGCGGCAATACATAAAGGAAGGAACAAGGAAATAGCCTACTCCTTGTCCTACTAGGAAAAGTAAATAACATTACATAATTAAACAAGGATTGGACTTAGTCAAACAAGGCCCAACCCAATGTCTTCTAGACTAAATAAATAACTAATCTAAGATAGAATAAAGGCCCATGTAGCCGAATTACACAATGCTAAAAGCCTAATGCTCATCGATTTCAAGTAAGGTAAACACTTGGAATCGATGGGAATATTCTTGGTGATATCGACTTCAATGCCTTCCAAATGGTCTTCAATGGACTCTAAACCTCCAAGTTAAGATCTAACAAAGCCCAATAAAGCTCCCTTGAACCTTTTAGCCCGAGCCCTAGTCATTGGACCTTGCGGAATAGCTAAAGGGTCAAGTGGCCGGTTGTGGCCGGATGGCCCGTGCGATGGCCTGTGCGATGCTCCATGTGTTGGCCGGTTCTGATAGGACTCTACAAGATTGAAGAACCCTAAGTTTGCTCAAACTAGAACAATGAAGCTAAGATAATCAAATTGGGAAAATAATCCTCAACTTTATTAATCAACTCAACTTCCACTTTTACAAGAGATATTGGTGGCCTTATATAGTGATAGGGTCAACCAAAATCCTAAAATAAATCCTAATTTTCGTCCAAATATAAGGGTTAGGGAAAAACTAGTCCAAACCCAACTAGCAAAAGGAAATAAAGACATAATTAAACAAGGATTGGACTTAGTCAACCAAGGCCCAATCCAAATAAGGTCCAAACTTAAAAATAAGCTAATCTAAGATAGAATTAAGCGCAAACAAAGATAACTAATGATAATGGGCTCATGCCATGATGTCAATCCGGCCATCTAGAATCAATAGCAAGCAAAGTGATGACCTTGTAATTGATTTGTAATTTCTTGCCCAAATCATCACCAAAGCTCTTCAATTGAACTTCAATGGTCTTCAAGTCTTCAAGATGAGTTCGAACAAGGCCCATGAATGCATCCTTGAATCTCTTAGCTCTTGCTCTTGTCATCGGACCTAATGGCATCTTCAATAGATCAAATGACATCTTCTTGGTGCTTGGAACATGATTATCGATATCTCCATGGTCTCCATGCATCTTCATGCTTCCTTGCAGACCTTGCACATCCTTTCCTCGCTCTCCATAGCCATCTTCAAGTCCATGATAAGTCCTTGGCGCATCATTCCTTCCATGATAAGCCTTGGGCGCATCACAAGCTTAAAGGAGAGGATGGAATCGCAATTCACCAAGAAGATGTCATTAAGATGCCATTAGGCCCGATGACAAGTTCAATTGAAGAGCTTTAATGATGATTTGAGCAAGATAACACCAATCAATTACAAGTTCATCACTTTGCTTGCTATTGATTCTAAATGGCCGGATTGACATCATGGCATGAGCCCATTAGTTTTAGTTTGCTTTGTTTGGGCTTAATTCTATCTTAAATTAGCTTATTTTTATGCTTGGGTCTTATTTGGGTTGGGCTTTGGTTGATTAAGTCCAATCCTTAGCTATTTTTCTATTAGTTGTATTTTTGGATGGTTTCTAGAAGGTTCTTTTTTGTAGCCTTTATAGTTGGACGAAAATTAGGGTTTTGGAGTAGGTTATGCGTCAACCTCTTGCCTATATAAGGGCTCCAATACTTCTTGTAAACATAAGTTGAGTTGATTATTAAAATTGAGGTTTATTCACCCAAATTGATTATCTTAGCTTCATTGTTCTAGTTTAAGCAAACTTAGGGTTCTTCAATCTTGTAGAGTCTTACAATTAGGTTGTGATTGCTTAATTGTTTGTGAATCTTGTGATCTTAGGTGTTCAATTGCAGGTCTAATTGAGGGTCTAAGGCCGACGAACGAAGGAGGGTTTATCTAGTGAAGATTGTCGACATACAAGTCTAGGAGATTTGGTGATTCAAGTTGATCTTTGGCGGGTGTCAAAGGTGGATTTGAACCGATTTACAACTAGATTCGTATCAGCAGGTATAAAGAGGATGTTTTGTGCAATGTGCTACCAATGCGAGCTTGTCATGTTTTGCTTGGGAAGCCTTGGCAATATGACAACAAGGTGAAGCATGTTAGGGTGACAAACAAGTACTCTTTTAAGTGTGGTAAGATTCCTATTACTTTGATTCCTTTATCACTTCAAGAAGCTTTAAAAGACCAAATTAAAGTGAGAGATGATTTTTCTTAATTGGATGTTGAATTTAGGGCTAAAGAAAAGAGTAAAATCGAACCTAAAACTGATGATTGTTTTGATGATAAAACAGCCTTAGTTGCAAAGAGTGTTGTTTGCAATGACACTAAATCTGTTTTGGATGCTAATTGTGATGAAAACAAATCTGTTTTCGTTTATCATAGCATTGCAAATAATTCTGTTTTGGTTGATCATAGCATTGAAAATAGGACTGTTTTGGGTAAAAAGAAAGATACTTCTAGGAAAGTTGTTAAAGAGTGTATGTTAGCTTCTAAGAGTGAGGTTAAGAGTGTTTTACAAGAGAATGCTGTTTTGACCTTACCTTTATTTCGAAATACACTAATGGGTACTAACAACTTGGCTGGAGATATTCCAAGCAATATTGTGTTTCTTTTGAGTGATTTTGTAGGAATTGGAGTTGTTTTTATGCAAGGAGAGAATCCCGTAGCTTACTTTTGTGAGAAAATTCCTAGTGGATTGCCATCCATTAGAGGAATTGAACTCCATCCCAATGTTGTGCAAAACCAGTTCCTTGAGAGCTTTCCATATGTGGTGCAATACAAGCAAGATTTGAGGACAAATCTTCTTCAAGGGGGAGGGAATGATGCGCCTTAGACTTATCATGGAAGGAATGATGCGCCAAGGACTTATTATGGACTTGAAGACAAGCATGGAGAGCATGGAAAGGATGATCAAGGGCTGCAAGGAAGCGTGGACAAGCTTAAAGGAGAGGATGAAATCGTAATTCACCAAGAAAATGCCATTAAGATGCCATTTGATCCATTGAAGATGCCTATTGGTCCGATGACTAGAACAAGAGCTAAGAGATTCAAGGATGCACTCATGGACCTTGTTTGAACTGATCTTGAAGACTTGAAGATCATTGAAGTTCAATTGAAGAGCTTTGGTGATTATTTGGGCAAGAAATTACAAATCAATTACAAGTTCATGACTTTGCTTGCTATTGATTCTAGATGGCCGGATTGACATCATGGCATGAGTCTATTAGCTTAGTTTTCTTTGTTTGGGCTTAATTCTATCTTAGATTATCTTATTTTTAAGTTTGGGTGTTATTTGGGTTGAGCCTCGTTTGACTAAGTCCAATCCTTGTTTAATTATGCCTTTATTACCTTTTCCTAGTTGGGCAAGGACTAATTTCTCCCTAGCCCTTATATTTGGACGAAAATTTAGGATTTATTTTAGGATTTTGGTTGACCCTAACATTATATAAGGCCACCAGTATCTCTTGTAAACATAAGTCAAGTTATCAATAAAGTTGAGAGGTTTATTCACCCCAAATCGATTATTTGGCTTCATTTTTCTAGTTTGAGCAAACTTAGGGTTCTTCAATCTTGTAGAGTCCTAGCAAACAATTAGGTTGTTATTGCTTAATTGTTTGTGAATCTTGTGATCTTAAGTGTTCAATTGCAGGTCTAATTGAGAGCTTAAGGCCGACGAACGAAGAAGAAGACTCGGTTAGGTTTATCGACTCATACAAGTCTAAAAGTATTGGTGTTTCAAGTAGATCTTTGGCGGGTCTCAAAGGTGGATTTGAATCTAACACAACTAGATTCATATCATCTTAGTTTCCTAAGACAAATCAAACTTTGTACTTATATGTCTTAGCCACTGAATCCTCTATTGGATGCTTGTTGTGATGCGCCAAGGGCTTATCATGGCTCAGAAGAGCACAATGGAGCCAAAGGAGATCATGCTTCGGATTTACATGGAGTTGGCTCGGAGTCTTTGGAAGATGTCATGGTTGATCCCGGTTTGAAAGGAAGCTTGGAGGAGCATGGAGGAGAGGAGATCGCACATGACCGGCCAAGCCATGGTCCAATCCCACATGGCCAAGTACTTGATCAGCTACATGCCCAGCCATCGCCACCACATGCCCGGCCATCACCATCGCATGCCCGACCATCACCATCGCATAACCCGGCCATGCCTAAGCACAACTGGCCACATGATCCTTTAACCATGTCATCTGGGCCAATGACTAGGGCACGGGCTAAACGCTTTAAGGATGCTTTAGTGGGCTTTGTAAGATCTCATCTTGAAGAATTGAAGACCATTAAAGATCCATTGGGCCGATAAAGACCACACACCAAGGAATATTCCATGCGATTCCATGGTGTGCACCATGATTTCCATCGATGGTCCTTAGGCTTTATCATTGTGTAATTTAGCCAATTGGGCCTTTATTCTATCTTAGTTTAGTTAATTATTTAGTTTGGACCTTGATTAGGGTCGAGCCTTGTTTAATTAAAGTCCAATCCTCATCTATTTTCCTATTGGTTGTATTTTAGGATAGTTCCTAGAATAAACTATGTATGCCGCCCTCATAGGATTAGGAGTTGGTATGTTATGCGCCAACCCTTCCCCTATATAAGGGCTCTTTTATCTCTTGAAAACATAAGTTGAGTTGATTAATAAAGTTGAGGATTATTTTCCCAAAATGATTATCTTAGCTTCATTGTTCTAGTTTGAGCAAACTTAGGGTTCTTCAATCTTGTAGAATCCTAGCAAACAATTAGGTTGTGATTGCTTAATTGTTTGTGAATCTTGTGATCATAGATGTTCAATTTCAGGTCGATTTGAGGGTCTAAGGCCGATGAACGAAGGAGGATTTACTTAGTGAAGATTGTCGACATACAAGCCTAGAAGATTTGGTGATTCAAGTTGATCTTTGGAACTAGATTCGTATCAATTGGTATCAGAGCATAGGTTTATTATCTTCAATCGGTAAATCCCTCTTTCTATTCATCATTCCTCAAGTTTTCATCTATCAAACTCATCCATACACTCATCGCACCACCCTACCTTGAAAACTCAAAAATTCAGAAACTTTGAAAAATCATAGCCGATTCGTCTCAACTCTGTTTGCTTTGAAATTTTAGATTTAGAGTCCTTATAACCAGTAGTTATATCAAAAAATATCAAAACAATAAAAAAAAATTCGACCAGAAACTTGTGATTTTTGTTCTGGGTTCGTTTGAAGTCAGAAAGCTTTGAAATTTGAGATTTAGACTTCTTTTAGTGTGATCTTTCTGGGAAAAATACTGAAAAAAAATAAAAAAATTCTATGGTGTTATCGATTTTCGACATTAGCTAGGGTGTTTAGTTTGGGAATTTTGGGAATTAGGGTTTTCATTGTGCAATTAATTCAATTAGTTGCAATTAGCCCTAATTGATTGTGTAATTGAGATTCTTGGGTTGCTTTTCTGTGAATTGAGATTTAATTTGAAGAATTTTAGGTTTGAAACCCTATTGGAGACAAGTGGTACAAAATTGAATCAAGTGGTACTAGGGTTTCCACTAATCGATTTGATTGTTTTATTTGTGCTTGAATTGAGTTTTTGTGCAGCAACTTTGGAGAAGTAATTCGACATAAGGAGCCTGCATAAGTGGTTTGGTTTGGGTTAAGATCACTTTCCTTTGATTCACAATAATTTTGCTACTAATTGTTTGTTCCTCAAGTAGGTCACGAGAAGAAAGGAGTGCTCTAGGAGTTGCTGTTATTAGGCCTATTGAAAGCTAGTAAAAGGCATAATCTGGTGAGATCATCAAGAGAGTAGTGGACCGCGAATCCATAGGAATTTAGTACAAATACGAGAGCACAAGTCAAAGGTATAATCACACACACACTTGTGAGGATTTTTACTACTAATCTTTGTTCTGTTTGTAGGTACAATGGGAGATAGACAAGAAGAGCAAAATCAAGAATTAAATACGAATGTCATGTTGCAACAAATCATACAACAACTTGGACCATGACAACTAGATTGGAGGCGTTGGAAACTCGAAATCCACAAGCTCAGCAAGGAGCTAATGCCGCAATCAACAATGAGAGAATTCAACTTCCACCACCGAGACAAGTTGCTAGGTTGGATCCCATGGAGAGGTTGAGGCAACAAGAACTTGGTGGACAAGCTCACAATGAGAATATGCGGCCTAGGAGGGGAGTTGAAAGAGAAGAGCCTAAAGACAACATCAAATACAAAATCCCTAAATTTAATGGGAGAGTGCCTCCATCCGATTATTTGGATTGGGAGTTGAAATTGGATATGTATTTTGATTATCACCCGCATGTCGAGCCAAAGAAGGTGCAAATTGCTACACTTGAATTTACGGAGAATGCTTTGAATTGGTGGAATCAATTACTGCAAGCAAGGAGAAGAAATTTGGAAATGCCTATTCATACTTGGTTGTCACAAAAGAGTTTAATGAGGAAGAGGTTTGTTCCAAGTTTTTATACTAATGGTCTCTATCAAGAATTGCAGTCTTTGAGGCAAGGAACAAGGAGTGTTGATGAATACTACTCCGAGATGATGTGTTGATGTCTAGGGCCGAAGTTGATGAAGCTCCACAAGCCACCATCGCAAGGTTTTTGGCGGGATTGAATAGGGAAATTCATGACATTGTGGAGATGCAACAACACTATGATGTTGACGAATTGCTTCAACATGCTTTGAAGGCCGAAAGTCAAGTAAAGAGAAATAAGAAGAGCTTTGCATCATCATCAAGTTCATGGAAAACTCCAATCAAGAAAGATGAGAAATCATCCAACAAAGAGAAGGAGTTGGCGCAAAAGGGAGCTACTCCCAAAACCGATTCTAAGTCTTCATCGGGTTCTGATCGACCTCAATTTATGCATGTTTTTATAGCTATTTTTCTATACTTTTTACTACTTTTATATGTGTTTTTACCTTATTTTGCTAGTATTTGTGTTTTTAGGTCTTGAAGACAAGAAAAGTGAAAGTTATTGTTTTCACTCTTTTGGAGCTATTTTGGAGACTTTTTACTCAAATATGGATTTAGCCATTTGAAATAAAGATTTGAAGATGCGAAGTTCGTGATTGAAGATATTTTGAAGATTTGAAGACAATTGAAGAATTAATTCAAGAAGTAAAAATTGAAGATTTGGAGCTTATTTGCAAATGTTTGAAGCCAAGCCCAAATGAAGCCCTGAAGTTGAGGATTTTTGGATTATTTATATGGGAATATACTCAGCCCATATAAACCTATAATTGGATTTAAAATCCCAATCTGTAGTTCTAATATCAAAAAGATATCCAAATTCCGCAATAATCCCGCAGATTTGCGATATAAGCCCGGTTTCAGCGCAGTCTTCGTAGATAGGCCATAACTTTCTGCTCAGATGTCCGTTTAAGCCCATGAGTAGCCGTTGCAAAGCTAACTCCGAGCTCTACAACTTTCTGACGTCGAAGTTTCTGACAGATTCCAAAAAATTCCAGAATCCTCTTTTGACTTGGATTCTGCTCTAGGATGACACCTAATCCAACTTTGAGTCCAAGTTAGAGCTAAACCGTCCTACCCCTATCCTCCACTATAAATAGCCACCTCCTGTATCACAAATCACATGCTTTTACACATTAGATACAACACATAATTCTCTTTCTCTACCTTTCTTTAGTTTTTAGGGTTTTCTCCAGTTTTAGAAGGGGGAAGTCGACACCCTCTGTAGTCATAGAGGGGTGCGACGTCCCTAGGGTTTCAAGGAGGAGAAATCATTCCTCCTTAGTCCTGTAAGTATTCTTATGCCTCTCATGGATTTTCCTAAGTCCATGAGTAGCTAAATCCTTAATACTTCTGATCCTTTGGTGAACTCAATCAATTGATTATGGTGAGATTTCCATACTTATAATTTTGTGTTAAGTTCTTGATGATAGTAGTCAAAACCCTAAAATAATTTTATGATTCTGAATCTTATTTGAGTTATGTGGCCACTAACGATGTAAGAGGAAGATCTATGGCTAGATCAAGCTTAGAATTAATAACTCAAGTTTGATTGTATGTAGCAAATTAGGTTTGTTTAATCGCTGCTTAATGGGTATTTGTCTATCGGAGGGCGAGAAATTTCTCTTCGTATGGTTCTACTTTGTAGGTATGTGTGTAAAATTAATTAATCGTAATGCTTTGTTCTTAAGTGATCTTTAAGCCCTAAGAAAGTAATCGATTGCTGAAGGAATAAAAGGGATAACTGCAGCTTTAATCGGCCTCTTATCTAAAATACATGTTGGGAAACCTATATCAGTTGTCAGTCAAGAATAAGATGCTTAATTCACCTTTTAAGTCGATGATCCATAGTTAATTTGATTGAATCATACAATCGGAGAAGAAGTATGCTTAATAATTATTGTTTGCTTAATCAATTTGCTTTAGATTTAGATCTAGATTTAATTTGCTTTGCTTTGATGTTTAGTTTAACTGTTTCTTTATAATTAATTTCTCTAATCCTTAGTTTTCTACTTGATTTTTGGAAAAGATTTTTCTTTATTCTCTATCGTTCATCACATAACCCTTCTCTGTGGCATTCGACCCCTACTTGCCCTAGCTACTATAGTTAGTTTATCGTGGGGATTATTTTTATGGTCATTGATGACACGATCAGTTTCATCTTCTAAGAATGATGTTAAGTGTTTCAAGTGTCAAGGCTTTGGGCACTATGCTAAAGATTGTGTTAACAAGAAAGTGATGTTTATGAATGAACAAGGAGAAATCGAAAGTTAAGATTAAGAGTTTACACTAGGATCTAGTGGTGATGGAGATGATGAAGGTGATGCGCATAGTGATAGTGATGATGGTGTCGGATTTGCACTTAAGAGTTTGGTTGCTAGAAGAACTTTGAGTGCTTATGTGAAAGAAGATGTGAACAATCAAAGAGAGAACTTGTTTCATACTAGGATGTATGCGAATGGGAAGCCTAGTATTGTAATTATTGATGGTGGGAGTTGTACAAACATAGCTAGTGTTTATTTGGTGAAGGAGATGCAATTGCCCACTACAAAACACCCTAAACCCTATAGCTTAGGTTGGATCAACGATAAGGAGGAAATTAGGGTTAACAAACAAGTTTTAGTTTCTCTTTCTTTGGGAAGGTACAAAGGAGATGTTTTATGTGATATTTTGCCCATGCAAGCATGCCATGTAGTACTTGGTCGACCATGGCAATATGACAACAAAGTCCAACATGATGGTGAGACGAACAAGTATACTCTTATGTGTGGTAAGAAGCCCTTTACTTTTATTCCGTTATCACCTCAAGAAACTTTAAAAGATCAATTAAAATTTATTCGGAATTTAGGGCTAAAGAAAAGACTAATCATGCTAATTTAGATGTGAATTGCGATTTGGTTGATAAGCATGCTAGTTCTAAGAAAGTTAATAAGGAGTGTATGTTAGCTACTAAGAGTGAGATTAAAGAAGCTTTGAATGATAATTCTGTTTTGATCTTGCTTTTGCTTAAATATACACTTGTGAGCACTAACCACTTGGAAAGTGAGCTTCCAAGCAACATTGTTTCTCTTTTGAGTGATTATGTAGATGTGTTTCCTGAGGAGATTCCTAGTGGTTTACCACCAATTAGGGGGATTGAACATCAAATTGACTTCATCCCTGGGGCGCAAATACCTAATAAGCCAGCTTATAGGACAAATCCTGAAGAAACAAAAGAATTGGAGAAGCAAGTTGGTGAGCTACTTCAAAAGGGTTTTGTGCGTGAAAGCCTTTCTCCATGTGCATTTCCTGTTTTGCTTGTTCCTAAGAAGGATGGAACTTTGAGAATGTGTGTTGATTGTAGGGCAATAAACAACATAACGGTAAAGTATCGTCACCCTATTCCTAGATTAGATGATATGCTAGATGAATTGCATTGTGCTTGTTTATTTTCTAAGATTGATCTTAAGAGTGGCTATCATCAAATTCGCATGAAAGAGGGTGATGAATGGAAAACTGCCTTTAAAACAAAATTAGGGTTGTATGAATGGTTAGTTATGCCTTTTGGATTGACTAATGCACCTAGTACATTCATGCGATTAATGAATCATGTTTTAAGAGCTTTTATTGGCAAGTTTGTTGTTGTTTATTTTGATGATATACTTGTGTATAGCCGAAACCTAGATGACCATGTTAGGCATCTAAGATGTGTGTTAGATGTACTTAGGGTTGAGAAATTGTATGCTAACCTTAAGAAGTGCACCTTTTGCACAAACAAGCTTGTTTTTCTTGGTTTTGTGGTGTCATCGCAAGGTATAGAGGTTGATGAGGAGAAGATCAAAGCAATCAAAGATTAGCCAACCCCCACCAACGTTGGTCAAGTGAGATCTTTTCATGGACTAGCCGGATTTTATAGGAGGTTTGTTAAGAACTTTAGCACCTTAAACGCCCCTATTACAAGTGTGATGAGGAAGAATGCACCATTCAAGTGGGGAAAATAACAACAAGAAGCATTTGAGACCTTGAAGAAAAAATTAACTAATGCTCCTTTGCTTGTTTTGCCTAACTTTAACAATACTTTTGAGATTGAATGTGATGCATCAGGGGTTGGAATTGGAGCTGTTTTGATGCAAGGTGGGAAGCCCATCGCATACTTTAGTGAGAAATTGAATGGGGCTGCATTGAATTATCAAACCTATGACAAAGAGTTGTATGCTCTTGTGAGGGCGTTGCAAACTTGGCAACACTACCTATGGCCTAAGGAATTTGTGATTCATACGGATCATGAGAGCTTGAAGTATTTAAGAGGCCAACAAAAGTTGAACAAGAGACATGCTAAGTGGAGCGAGTTCATCGAGAGTTTTCCTTATGTTGTGCGATACAAACAAGGTAAGGAGAATGTTGTAGCCGATGCTTTATCAAGGAGATATGTCTTACTTTCCATGCTTGATTCTAAGTTTCTTGGTTTTGAGTATATTAAGGAATTATATGCTAATGATGTATACTTTAGTGAAATCTTTAAAGCATGTGAAAATTCTGGATTTGGAAAGTATTCTAAGCATGATGGATTTTTGTTTAAGGAATCTAGATTGTGTGTACCTTCTTGTTCTTTGCGCATCTTGCTCATGAGGGAATCGCATGAGGGGGGGTTAATGGATCACTTTGGAGTTGATAGAACATACGACATATTGTATGAACGCTTCTTTTGGCCTAAGATGCGACATGATGTAGGGAAGTATGTTGCTAGTTGCATTGTTTGTTTGCAAGCTAAATCAACATCTAAACCTCATTGCTTGTATACTCCTTTGCCTATTCCTCATGAACCATGGACTCATATTAGTATGGACTTTGTGTTAGCTTTACCTCGTTCTAGGAGAGTTAAAGATTCTATCTTTGTGGTTGCTGATAGGTTTTCTAAGATGGCACACTTCATTGCATGTACTAAAACGAATGATGCCTAGGACGATTGTGAGTGATAGAGATGCTAAGTTCTTAAGTCACTTTTGGAGGACATTATGGGCTAAGTTAGGTACTAAGTTGTTATTTTCAACTACTTGTCATCCTCAAACCGATGGCCAAACTGAAGTAGTTAATAGGACTTTGTCTACTTTGCTTAGGGCATTAATTAAGAAGAACTTAAGAACTTGGGAGGATTGTCTACCTCATGTTGAATTTGCATACAATAGAAGCATACATAGCACTACTGGATATTCTCCTTTTGAAACTATGTATGGCTTTAATCCTTTAACCCCATTGGATTTGTTGAGTTTACCTTTGAGTGTGCAAGTCGACATGGATGGACAAATGAAGGCCGATTATGTTAGGGAACTTCATGCTAGGGTTCGAGCTCAAATTGAGAAGAAAACACAACACTACATGAAGGTTGCTAACAAGGGGCGCAAAGAGATCATCTTTGAACCCGAAGATTGGGTTTGGTTGCATCTAAGGAAGGAAAGGTTCCCTGAAAAGAGAAAGTCTAAGCTCTTACCTCATGGAAATGGTCCATCCCAAGTCTTGGAGAGGATCAACAACAATGCCTACAAGCTAGATCTTCTTAGTGAATATGGCAATGTAAGTGCAACTTTCAATGTTTCAGAGTTATCCTTGTTTGATAGTGATGCAGATTTGAGGACAAATCCTTTTCAAGGGAGAGGGGATGATGCGCCAAGGGCTTATCATGGCTTTGAAGAGCACAATGGAGCCAAAGGAGATCATGCTTCAGATTTACATGGAGTTGTCTCGGAGTCTTTGGAAGATGTCATGGTTGATGCCGGTTTGAAAGGAAGCTTGGAAGAGCATGGAGGAGAGGAGATCGCACATGACCGGCCAAGCCATGGTCCAATCGCACATGGGCAAGTACTTGACCGGCCATCACCATCGCATGCCCGGCCATCAGCATCGCATGACCCGGCCAAGCCTAAGCACAACCGGCCACATGATCCTTTAGCCATGCCATCCGGGCCAATGACTAGGGCACGGGCTAAACGCTTTAAGGATGCTTTAGTGGGCTTTGTAAGATCTCATCTTGAATAATTGAGGACCATTGAAGACGCATTGGGCCTATTTGAAGACCACACACCAAGGAATATTCCATGCGATTCCATGGTGTGCACCATGATTTCCATCGATGGTCCTTAGGCTTTATCATTGTGTAATTTAGCCAATTGGGCCTTTATTCTATCTTAGTTTAGTTAATTATTTAGTTTGGAGATTAATTAGGGTTGGGGCTTGTTTAATTAAAGTCCAATCCTCATCTATTTTCCTATTGGTTGTATTTTAGGATAGTTTCTAGAATAAACTATGTATGCCGCCCTTATAGGATTAGGAGTTGGTATGTTATGCGCCAACCCTTCCCCTATATTAGGGCTCTTTTATCTCTTGAAAACATAAGTTGAGTTGATTTATAAAGTTGAGGATTATTTTCCCAAATTGATTATCTTAGCTTCATTGTTCTAGTTTGAGCAAACTTAGGGTTTTTCAATCTTGTAGAGTCCTAGCAAACAACTAGATTGTGATTGCTTAATTGTTTTTGAATCTTGTGATCTTAGGTGTTCAATTGCAGGTCGAATTGACGGTCTAAGGCCGACTAACGAAGGAGGATTTACTTAGTGAAGATTGTCGACATACAAGTCTAGAAGATTTGGTGATTCAAGTTGATCTTTGGCGGGTCTCAAAGGTGGATTTGAACCGCTTTGGAACTAGATTCGTATCATGTTGGCTCAAGGTATAGGGAAGGGGAACGAACAAGCAGTGTACTACTTAAGTAGGACTCTAATTGATGTAGAAACCAGATATAATCCTATTAAAAAGCTTTGTTTGTCACTGTATTTTGCAGCAATAAAACTTAGACATTACATTCTCTACTTTGATGTCTGTATTATTGCTAAAACTGACATAATAAAGTACATGCTAACTCGGCCTCTCCTTAAAGGTCGATTAGGAAAATGGTGCTTAGCACTCTCTGAGTTTAGCTTCAAATATAAACCTCAGAAAGCAATCAAAGGCCAAGCTATTGCTGACTTCCTGGCCGACCACCCTTGCTTAGACTTGGGTGAGGAATTTGAAGATTCAAACTTTGTCATGGAGGTGTCTTTGATACCATCGGTACTAGAATTTGATGGATCCAACACTATTAACTCAGCAGGTGCAGGAATTGTCATCACCTCTCCTGACGATGACTACACCATAATGTCATTTCACTTGGACTTTGATTGTACTAATAATCAAGCTTAGTATGAAGCACTCATCATTGGTTTAGAGTTGCTTAGAGGGACGAAAGTATCCTCAATACACATCAAAGGTGACTCTCTGTTAGTGATCAACCAACTTACTCGAGAATTTAATTGCACAAGCCCAGCCTTGTTGCCATACTATGCTGTGGCAGTGCAATTACTAGAGAAATTTGATGATGTAAGGATAGAACACGTCCCCAGACATCAGAATGAAGCTGCAAACGTTGCTGCACAGCTTGTTTCTGGTATCACCTTCCAAGATGAAATCTGGAGGAAAGTGGTAAATATTGAAAGGAGGAGCATGCCTTCAATATTTGTTAGGGACAACGTACTTGAAGTATATAACATAGTACACATACTTGATGATTGGCGCCAGTCATTCCTCGATTATCTCCAAAATCCATCAATAAGGGTCAGTAGGAGGATCAGGACATTGGCTGTGCACTACATTGTCTTGGCTGATGAATTGTATCAAAAAGACTTAGACGGATCTTTGATGAGATGTCTAGGAGACGAAGAAGCTAAGAAGGTCATCAAGGATGTACATGAAGGCTTATGTGGTGCACATCAAGCTGGAAGAAAGATGAGATGGCTTATACGCCGTCATGGCTTTTATTGGCCAACCATCATGAAAGACTGCATGGAATTCGCCAAAGGTTGCCAAGCTTGTCAAAAGTATGGTCCTATTTGGAGACTTCCATCAGAAGAGCTACATTCTATAATAAAGTCTTGCCCATTCAGAGGATGGGCAATTGATCTTATTGGAAAGATTTACCCACCGGCCAAAGGAGGTGTTTGCTTTATTATAGTTGCCACAGATTACTTCACCAAATGGGTGGAAGCAAAAGCTCTGAATGGCATAGCTCACAGAGACATCAAGAAATTCATCAAGGAACATATCATCTATCGCTTTGGAATTCCTGAAACTATCACCACCGATCAAGGTACTACTTTGATGGAGAGATTACAAAGAGTTTGGAAAGCAAGTTTGGCCTAAAGTTCACTAAGTCAACGCCATATTATGCGCAGGCTAATGGACAGGCCGAAGCTTCGAACAAAGTGATGATAAGCATCATAGAGAAGATGATAAAAGACAGACCTGGTAAATGGGATATTGTCTTGCCAAAAGCTCTCTGGGCATATCGCATGTGACAACGCTCGAGTACTGTTGTGAGTCCTTTTAGCCTAACATATGGTCATGACGCGATGGTTCCTATGGAACTCTTGGCTAAGTCAGCCAGAGTTGCATTTCAAAACAACTTGCAATGGTACGACTACAACGATGCCATGATGATCGAGCTTGAAAACTTAGACTCTGAAAAGTTTGAGGCTTTGAATCATCTGCAAGCACAAAAGAAGAATACAGAAAGAAGTTACAACAACAAAGTTCGCCGACGAAGTTTCGTCGAAGGTGAACTAGTATGGAAAGCTTTCTTGCCTATCAGATCAAAGAAATGAAGAAAATGGTCTCCTAAGTGGGAAGGACCATTTTGTATCGAGAAAGTACTTAAGAACTGGTTAGAAACCAAAGGTGGTGACTTCCATAAAAAGTTTATAAATGGATGCTACTTGAAGAAGTACTATCCAACTGCATGGGAGGCAAGGTGTGATCCAAGTCTAGAATTTGATATGGAGGAGGAACCAGATGATATGGCTATGACTCAACTCACAGCCACTTGCTTCATTGAAGTGTAGTATGAACTTAAACGCTTCGTGGACTTAGCTGCCCCAATTGCGTTCCTGCGGCTTTAAAATAAAACAAGTATTTTTATTACTCATGAAGAAATGAAAATTTGAAAATTTTGCCACTAAGTATACATAGTATGGCGAAATTAAGGAGGAAAAAGAGAAAAATTCCATCACTAAAAATTTTTATAAGTGTTGTGGAGTTTAACTCTTTTCAAAATTTGGTCTTAACTAAAAGAGGGAGGCCGAATTTCCCCTAGTATTTTGATGTTATTGCCGAAATTCATCTAAGTCTTATTGGCAATTTAACTTCAAAATAAAATCCTAAGTATTTTTAAATCTTTGTGGTTTAGTCATAAGACCATGAGATTAAATTGACAAGGATTTTGTTTAAGTTAGATGGCTAAAATAAATAGAGGCCACTAATATAAAAGTTGGCTAAAAATCCATTGCCACCAATTCAAAACAAAATTTAACTTGTTTGAAATTGAAATAAACTCGTAAAACAAAATCCTAAGATGCTATGTCTTTAGATGAATCACTCCTCTCTTACTTCTTTTTCCTCTTCAACAGTCTTGAGAGGAAAAGTCTCAGGAAGAAGAGATCTCCATGCGTCAAACTCTCTATCCATGTTATCCAACAAAGCTCTGAAGAAGTCTCTCTCAGTGATAGTGACCAAGTAGTCATCCTTCTCTTTGAGGAGAATGTTGGCTTCACAATAGATTTCTTCACATTTTTTATTGGAAGGTACCTCACACTTCTGGGCAAGTTTGGCTTTTTCAAGTCGAAGAGCTTTCACCTTTGACAGATGGTCATTGATTTCATTATCAATAGCCAGCTCCCTTTCAAAAGGCGCCACAGAGTTGTATAAGGCTGTAGTCTTGTCATCCAAGGTCTTTTGACGAGCCTTATATCTTTTTTGTTTCTCATTGAATTGATCATAGTAGCTCTGAGTTTGTTTATACTCATAAGAAAGGCATCAAACAATCTTGGGAAATATGATGCGCCAACGGCTTATCATGGTCTTCAAGAGCACAATGGAGCTAATGGAGATCATGCTAGGGATAAACATGGAGATGTCTCTGATATTCAAGAAGCTGCTATGGTTGATCCCGGATTGAAAGGAAGCTTGGAGGAGCATGGAGATGAAGGGATCACACATGACCGGCCATTGCATGGAGCAATCGCACAAGACCGGGCACAATCGGCCATTTGATTCTTTAGCCATTCCACTAGGTCTTATAACAAGGGATCGGGCTAAAGGGTTCAAGGAAGCTTTATTGGGCTTGCTAAGAACTCATCTTGGAGGTTCGAAGTCCATTGAAGACATCAAGCCATGGAATATTCCCAACGATTCCAAGCCATGCACTTTGCTTGAAATCGTTGAGCATTAGAGCTATAATTGTGTAATTCGGCCAATTGGGCCTTTTATCTATCTTAGATTAGTTATTTATTAGTTTAGAAGACATTGGGTTGGGCTTTGTTTGACTAAGTCCAATCCTTGCTTAATTATGTAATGTTATTTACTTTTCCTAGTAGGACAAGGAGTAGGCAATTTCCTTGATCTTTCCTTTATGTAATGTTTTCCTTTTAGCTTTAGGAGAAGGGTGTTATGCGTCCCCTACTACTATATAAAGGGACCATTCCCCTCTTGTAAACACAAGTTGAGTTGATTAATAAAGTTGAGGATTATTTTCCCAAATTGATTATCTTAGCTTCATTGTTCTAGTTTGAGCAAACTTAGGGTTCTTCAATCTTGTAGAGTCCTAGCAAACAATTAAGTTGTGATTGCTTAATTGTTTTTGAATCTTGTGATCTTAAGAGTTCAATTGCAGGTCTAATTGGATACTGGGGGCCACGAACGAAGGGATTAAGCTTTGTGAAGATTGTTCAATCGATTCATCAAGGAGTGGAGGAACTTCAAGTCGACTTTGGTGGTTATTCAAAGGGTAGATTTGAATCTAACACAACTAGATTCGTATCAATTGGTATCAGAGCATAGGTTGTCATCTTCAATCGGTAAATCTATCGTTCTATTCATCATTCATCAAGTTTTCATCGATCAAAATTCACCCACACTCTTATCGCACCACCTTCTTGAAAAATTCAAAATTTCAGAAATTTTAAAAAATCATAACGGAATATCTTAACTCTGTTTGCTTTGAAATTTCAGATTTGAGATCCTTATAACTAGTAGTTATATCGAAAAATATCAAAAAAAATAAATAAAAAATCAATCAGAAACTTGTGATTTTTGTTCTGGATTCCTTTGAACTCGGAAAGGTTTGAAATTTGAGATTTAGACTTCTTTTAATGTGATCTTTCTGGGAAAAATATTGAAAAAAGATCAAAAAAATATGTAGCTCTAATCGCAATTTTGGGTACTAGGGTTTAATCCAAGTTTTTTTGGGGACTAGGCTTTTGTTTGTGCAATTGATTCAATTTGTTGCAATTAACCCTAATTGAGTGTTTGATTGAGTATCTTGGGTTGCTTTTGCTGTGAATTAAGGTTTAATTTGAAGAATTTCAGGTTACAAACCCTATTGGAGACAAGTGGTACAAAATTGGAATTAAGTGGTACTAGGGTTTTTGCTAATGAATTTGATTGTTTGATTTGTGCTTGAATTGAGTTTTTGTGCAGCAAGTTTGGAAAAGGAATTCGACATAAGGAGCCTGCATAAGTGGTTTGGTTTTGGTTTAGATCAATTTCCTTTAATTCACAAAAAATTTTGCTAATATTGTTTGTTCCTCAAGTAGGTCACGAGAAGAAAGGAGTTCTCTAGGAGTTGCTCTTATTAGGCCTATTGAAGCTAGTAAAAGGCATAATCTTGTGAGATCATCAAGAGAGCAGTGGACCGCCAATCCATAGGAATTGAGTGCAAATACGAGAGCACAATTAAGGTATACACACACACACACACTTGTGAAGATTTTTACTACTAATCTTTGTTCTTTGTGTAGGTACCATGGAGGGTCAACAAGAAGAACAAAATCCAGCCGATTTGACTACTATATTGCAAGCTCTAATTCAACGATTGGATACTATGGATACTAAATTTGATGCTTTGGCCAATGATGTCCAACAAGTAAAGGATGGCCAAAATCAACAAGTTCAACCTCCTCAACTTGGATTTAGCTCTAACTTGGATTCCAAGTTGGATTAGGTGTCATCCTAGAGTAGAATCCAAGTCAAAATAGGATTCTAGAATTTTCTGGATTTCTGCAGAAACTTCGACTTGATATTCGGGCTTGAAGATGGCAGATCTGGGCTTTGCACTTCAAAAGAAAGTTGTAGAGCTCGGAGTTAGCTTTCCAACGGCTACTCATGGGCTTAAGACGGATATCTGAGCGTTAAGTTATGGCCTTTCTACGAAGACTGCGCTGAAACCGGGCTTATATCGCAAATCTGTGGGATTATTGCGGGATTTGGATATTCTTTTGGATATTAGACCTACAAATTGGGATTTTAACTCCAATTATAGGTTTATATGGGCTGAGTATATTCCATATAAATTATCCAAAAATCCTCAACTTCAGGGCTTCATCTGGGCTTGGCTTCAATTCTTTGCAAATAAGCTCCAAATCTTCAATTTTTACTTCTTGAATTAACTCTTCAATTGACTTCAAATCTTCAAAATATCTTCAAAACACGAACTTCGCATCTTCAAATCTTCATTCCAAATCGCTAAATCCATAGTTGAGTAAAAAGTCTCCAAAATAGCTCCAAAAAGAGTGAAAAACAATAAGTTTTCACTTTTCTTGTCTTCAAGACCTAAAAACACAAATACTAGCAAAATAGGGTAAAAACACATATAAAAGTAGCAAAAAGTATATAAAAATAGCTATAAAAACATGCATAATTTTAGCTCGATCATATTTTCCCCCACACTGAATCTTTGCTAGTCCCTTGCAAACTAGTGTAGACAAACAAAAATTAAGATTTAAGATAGTGAGTCTTGTTCAAATCTTTTGAAAAACTTTGAATCACATACATATATCAAGGATCAACTCAATTTATGAAATCAGAATAACAAAGAATATTAAGAGTGTCCAATTCAATAGATCAAGATATAGCAAGCATCCTCATTCTTTAGTAACCATAATCAAAGTAGCTCTAATCACTTATCATTTATCACAACTATAACTACTTCTTCCTATAAGCTTATGCCTTCATCTTTATATCCACTACTCAAACAATTGCATACTATGAATATAAATCAAGAATTTCGCATGGGTTACAATGATTTTCAAAGGGTAATTTTTTTAGAAAAGTGAGGTTACTAATCTCAAAGTGTTCATGCTTAGGGGTTACTAATGCCCTTTATTTTATTTGTGAGGCTACTAGCACTCTAGAGGGACAATACTTCTGCCGATCCATGCCTCTTATCCTCTTCCCAAGGGTTACTAACTCCTTTTGTTTAAATAGAAGAGTGACAACAATGGATTTTTTTTAATTTTTTTAAGACAGAAGATATCTCTACTCCTCTTGCATGAAAAACACTTTTTTTAAAAAAAGATTTTTTAAACTACCCTTCTAATATAGATAGTCCCCCACACTTACTTTTGACATATTCATAAAATATTTTCATAACTGTAGTTTCAATAAAAATTAAACACAAGTTCTAGAAATAGGCAATCATAGAAATAATCTATAGTAAGCAATTATCACAAACTTCAATTATACCTAATCTAAGAAATAAGATATCATACTATAAATAAATCAATGAATCAATCATTCTTAAGAATTCTAAGATATCATCAATCAAAAATCAAATCAATCGATCAATATGTGCATAAAAAATCAAAATTTTGTCAAAATTTTCGAAAAAAATTATACCAATTTAACATGCAATTAGACTCACTCCCCCACACTTAAAAGATACATTGTCCCCAATGTATTAACAAGCGTGGATAATCAAAGAAAAAATAAATATGCATCTTTAAAATCCTAATTAATCTATATAACCTATATCTATATCTATATGAATCGCATATCAAAGAAAAATCAATCAAAATATTGCAAGAAAAATAAATCGAGTTAAGGTTTAAGAAAACTTAGGGGTTTAATCCAAGCATAAGCTCCATTCGATTTCTTCATATCGGTGAAAAGCTCCTTTGTCTCCTTTGGTATGGAAATCCTAAAAAAAAAGAAAAAATAAAACAAAGAAATATTATGGGTTAGTAAAAATATTATTGGGTTGCCTCCCAATAAGCGCCTTTCTTTAAGGTCTTTGGCTAGACTGCCTTAATGAAGGTTATTCTTCAAGGGTGAAGGAATTTTGGGTGTAATCCTTCAACAGGTCTTCAATAATTCTACTTTCTTCAATAATTTTGATAGTTTCAAGTTGAATTTTATCAAGACTTGAAAGAATCAAAGCATCACGATTTGGCGATGGCATGATAATGGCTTGAGGCGGCGCGGCAAAAGCTTGTGGTGGCTCGGTTGGGCGCGCGGATGGCATGGTATAGGCCGGGCATGGTGCGCGGACAAGGCCGGGCATGGCACGGTGGTGTCTCGATGGGAAGCTTGCATGGCCGGATATGGTGCGGAGGGATGCGCGGAAGGAGCGAACAAGGTCGGGCTAAGCTTGGGCGGCTGTGCGGCATTAACCGGGCATGGCGCGGATGGACGCGCGGAAGGAGCGGCCAAGACCGGGCATGACCGGGCAGGAGGCACGGTAGTGGCCTGGCTCGTCCGGGCATATGGCTTGGGTGGCCGGGCTGTAGCCGGGCAAGGCGCACGGGCTTGGGCAGCCTTGGCCTGTGTTGGCCGGCCATGTGATGTCGATGGCCGGGCCATGGCAGGGCAAGATGGCTTGTGCGGCACGGGCTTAGCCGGGCTGAATCCTTGAGCAGCTTCCTTCAGTGTATTGGTTATCATCTGGGCAAAACTTTCCAATATCTCGTATATGTCAGCAGTGCTGTGATCGAACATGGGAATATAGGTGAGAGTGTCGACAAACAATCGATCAGAAGCTCTTAATCCTTGGTAGAAGTTTTGAGCCAATCTTCTTTGATCATAACCATGATGAGGGTGAGTAGCACATAGCTTCTTAAACCTTTGCCAAAATTGGGGAAAATTCTCCACTTTGCGTTGAAGAATGCTTCCAACTTTAGTTCTATGTTTAAGATCTATATCTTGCTTCTTAGTTGAATTGCTTGGTTGGTCGATCTTCAGGGATGGTTGAACTTCTTTGTTGTTGACTTCTATCTCCTTCTTGACTCCTTTCGCTCGATCTTTCTTCTCTCTAAAGCTAGGGGGTTCAATTGCTTTAGACAAAGCTTCCAATACAAGCGATATTGGTGAAGAATCTTCAATAGCTCCTTTCTTAACAAACTTAGAACTTATAACATAAACAAAATTGTTAGATTTCAAAGGCACTTGAGATGAAATTCTAGGGTGGATGACTTCACCATCGAATTCCATGGTCAATGAACCATTGAATACATCAATCTTGGCATGAGAAGTTTTAAGGAAAGGTCTTCCAAATAAAAGAGGACATTGATCTTTCGAATACTCCATATCCATGATGAATATGTCGATAGGAAAAATCAAATGCTCAACTTTAATTAAGATATTCTCTAAAACACCTTTAGGATAAACCAAAGATCCGTCAGCTAATTGCAGAATAACATCAGTATTCTTCAAAGAACAAAGATTTAAAGATTTGTAGAAAGAATAAGGCATCACACTTAAAGAAGAACCTAGATCAAGCATCGCATTCTCTATAATACTTCTTCCAATAGAGCAAGTAATAGAAAACGTACCTGGATCTTTGCACTTAGGAGATAAACTCTTTTGAAGCACAGCAGAGACATTAGCTTCAGCGCTTACCTTACCTTGTAATCTTTTCTTGTTGGTACAAAGTTGCTTGAGGAACTTTGCATAATTCGGAATTTGTTGAATGGCATCAAGAAGTGGGATGTTGACCTCAACTTTTCGAAATATCTCCAAAATATCTTGATCATCATCTTCTTTCTTTGTCTTCTTCAATCTTGATTGAAAAGGAATTAGGTTGGAATCGGTTTTAGACTTGTTGGAATCGCACACACCTTTTCCTTTGGGTTAAGTTGCGGCATCATCTTTGTTGGAACCTTCAATCGGCGCAGCTCCTTTGTTGTTGGGTTCATCTTCAATCTTGATTTCGGCAGGTACTTGTAAATCTTCTTTGGTGTAGCTCGACTCTCCTTCTTCTTGTTGATGTGCGGCAAGGTTGGGATAAAGGTCTTTCAACTCTTTTCCACTCCTTAAAGAAATTGCACTAACATTCTCTCTAGGAGGTACCTTTGGTCGTGATGGAATCCTTTGTTGACCTTGTATCTTGAGATCACTCAAATCACTAGCTAATTGGCTAATTTGTTTCCTCATCATCTCCATAGCTTCTTTGATTTGTTGTAACTCGATAGCTTGTGAAGATTGAAAATTAGGTCTTTGAAAATTCATAGGCCTTCCTTGAAAATTACCTTGGTTCCCATATTGTTGACTCGGTTGTTCAGGTCTCCAACAAGGTTCAGGCTTCCTTTGATAAGCTCCTTGTAATCCCACGTCATTGACTCCTTGCTTGATGTCTTCCAAAGTAGGGCACTTATCAGTATAGTGTCCTTGAGAACAAATACCACAAACCCTAGGCACACTTAAAAAATTCGCTTGGAACAAATCAGTGAGCATAGCGATTTGCTGATTTGTTTTATGAAGTTGTTGCTCCAATGAGGTGGAATAGGTTGAAACTTCATTGGTTCTTCTTGTAGGGCCTTCTCTTGAATAGTCTTCTCGAGATCCAAATTGATGAGTGTTTGCAGCCATGTTTTCCACTAAAGACCAAGCTTCGGAAGGAGTTTTGTCTATGAAAGCTCCTCCACTTGCAGAATCGATGGAAGATTTGTCAAACGGTAGTAATCCTTCATAGAAGTACTGGATCAGCAACTGGTCATTGATTTGGTGATTGGGGCAGCTCGCGCAAAGTGTTTTGAAACGTTCCCAATATTCATGCATTATTTCTCCATGGCGTTGCTTAATTCCGCAAATCTACTTCCTTATACATGATGCTTTGTGTGCAGGAAAGTACTTTTCCAAGAACAGCTTCTTAAGACTCGTCCAAGATGTGATTGAACCAGTGGGTAGAAGGTACAACCAATCTTTTGCTCGGTCCATAAGAGTGAACGGAAAGGTTCTTAACATGAATTGATCTTCAGGAATACCTTGAATACTTGTAGATGCACAGGCAATCTGGACATCAGTAAGATGTCGGTGAGGATCTTCTCCAGGCAAACCGTGAAATTTGGGTAAAATCTGAATAAATCCAGATTTTATCTCAAAGTTTTCAGTTGTATTTGGGTATTGAATGGCTAAGCGTTTGGCATTGACGTTTGGTGTAGCTAACTCTCTCAGAGTTTTGGGTTGTTCTTCTTCAGCCATATCTTCTTACGATGTTGAAACAGCAGATCTAGGAGAATTAGGTTCAGAACTTGAATTAGATGACTCCTCTTCTTGTAATCGGCTTTGTATCTTCTTCTTCTTCTGAAATAGTGTTCTTTCAGGTTCAGGATTGAATACTAAACCTTCTATACCACTAATTCTTGTCTTTGGCAAGCAGTTTCCTAGAAAAATCAAACAAAACTAAAAAGAAAAATTAGCAGTAACAGTTCTTAAATAAAAATTAAAAAGCAGAAATAGAAAATAAAAATATTTTATTTTTTTTTCATTTTAAAAGGAAAAACAGAAAAAGAAAAAACTTTTTTTTTTAGAAAAATCGGAAAAAAGGAAAAACTTTTTTTTTTAGAAAAAACGGAAAAACAAAAACTAATTCTTGGATCTAATCTCTCTTCACTTCCTCTCAATTCAATTCCCTTCCCCGGCAACGGCGCCAAAATTTATAATCGTGTCGTCAATGACCATAAAAATAATCCCCACAATAAACTAACTAAAATAGCTAGGGCAAGTAAGGGTCGAATCCCACAGAGAAGGGTTATGTGATGAACGATAGAGAATAAAGAAAAATCTTTTCCAAAAATCAAATAGAAAACAAGGTAAAGATGTGGGTAAAATAAACAATGATAACTCTAATCCCCTAAAAACAATTAAACTAAAAATAAAGCAAATCAAATTAAATCTAAATCTAAATCTAAAGCAGATTAATAAAGCAAACAATAATTATAAAGCATACTTCTTCTCCGATGGTATGATTCAATCAAATTAACTATGGATCATCAACTTAAAAGGTGAATTAAGCATCTTATTCTTGACTGACAACTGATATAGGTTTCCCAACATGTATTATAGATAAGAGGCGGATCAAAGCTGCAGTTATCACATTCCTTTAGCGATCGATTACTTTCTCAGGGCTTAAAGATCACTTAAGAACAAAGCATTAAGAACAGTTAATTTTACACACATGCCTACAAAGTAGAACCATACGAAGATAAATTTCTCGCCCTTCAATAGACAAACACCCATCAGGCTGCGATCAAACAAACCTGATTCGCTACAAACAATCAAACTTGAGTGGTCAATTCTAAGCTTGATCTAGCCATAGATCTTCCTCTTACATCGTTAGTGGCCACATAACTCAAATAAGATTCAGAATCATAAAATAAAACAGGGTTTTGACTACTATCATCAAGAACTTAACACAAAATTATAAGTATAGAATTCTTACCATAATCAATTGATTCAATTCACCAAAGGATTAGAAGTATTAAGGGTTTAGCTACTCATGGACTTAGGAAAATCCATGAGAGGCATAAGAATACTTACAGAGCAAAGGAGGAACGATTTCTCCCGCTTGAAACCCTAGGGAAGTCGCACCTCTCGATGGCTAGAGAGGGTGTCGACTTCCCCCTTCTAAAACTAGAGAAAAAACCTAAAACTAAAGAAAGGTAGAAAAAGAGAATTATCTAAAATTTGTGAGGTGTAAAGTTGTGTAGTATGTGTTTTGTGATACAAGAGGTGGCTATTTATAGTGGAGGAATAAGGGGTAGGACGATTTAGCTCTAACTTGGACTCCAAGTTGGATTAGGTGTCATCCTAGAGTAGAATCCAAGTCAAAATAGAATTCTGGAATTTTCTGGATTTCTGCAGAAACTTCGACTTGATAATCGGGCTTTAATATTGCAGATGTGGGCCTCGCACTTCAAAAGAAAGTTTTAGAGCTCGGAGTTAGCTTTCCAACGGCTACTCATGGGCTTAAAACGGACATCTAAGCAGATAGTTATGGCCTTTCTACGAACACTACGCTGAAACCGGGCTTATATCGCAAATCTGCGGGATTATTGCGGGATTTGGATTTTCTTTTGGATATTAGGCCTACAAATTGGGATTTTAACTCCAATTATAGGTTTATATGGGCTGAGTATATTCCCATATAAATTAACCAAAAATCCTCAACTTCAGGGCTTCATTTGGGCTTGGCTTCAATGATTTGCAAATAAGCTCCAAATCTTCAATTTTTACTTCTTGAATTAATTCTTCAATTGGCTTCAAATCTTCAAAATATCTTCAAAACATGAACTTCGCATCTTCAAATCTTCATTCCAAATGTCTAAATCCATAGTTGAGTAAAAAGTCTCCAAAATAGCTCCAAAAAGAGTGAAAAACAATAAGTTTTCACTTTTCTTGTCTTCAAGACCTAAAAACACAAATACTAGCAAAATAGGGTAAAAACACATAAAAGTAGCAAAAAGTATATAAAAATAGCTATAAAAACATGCATAATTTTAGCTCGATCAACTACATGAAGAATGCTAACAAAGGGCGCAAGGAGATCATCTTTGAACCTGGTGATTGGGTTTAGTTGTATCTAAGGAAGGGGAGGTTCCCTGAAAAGAGAAAGTCTAAGCTCTTACCTCGTGGCGATGGTCCATTCCAAGTCTTGGAGAGGATCAACAACAACGCATATAAGAAGATCTTCCTAGTGAATATGGCAATGTAAGTGATACTTTTAATGTTTCAGACTTATCCTTGTTTGATAGTGATGCAGATTCGAGGACAAATCCTTTTCGAGGGAGAGGGGATGATGCGCCAAGGGCTTATCATGGTCTTGAAGAGCACAATGGAGCTAATGGAGATCATGCTACGGATAAACATGGAGATGTCTCAGATATTCAAGAAGCTGCTATGGTTGATCCCGGATTGAAAGGAAGCTTGGAGGAGCATGGAGATGAAGGGATCGCACATGACCGGCCATTGCATCGAGCAATCGCATATGACCGGGCACAACCCGGGCACAACCGGCCATTTGATTCTTTAGCCATTCCACTAGGTCCTATAACAAGGGCTCGGGCTAAAAGGTTCAAGGAAGCTTTATTGGGCTTGGTAAGAACTCATCTTGGAGGTTTGAAGTCCATTGAAGATCAATTGGAGAGTATTGAAGACATCAAGCCATGGAATATTTCCATCGATTCCAAGCCATGCACTTTGCTTGAAATTGTTGAGCATTAGAGCTATCATTATGTAATTCGGCCAATTGGGCCTTTTATCTATCTTAGATTAGTTACTTAATTAGTTTAGAAGACATTGAGTTGGGCCTTGTTTGACTAAGTCCAATCATTGCTTAATTATGTAATGTTATTTACTTTTCCTAGTAGGACAAGGAGTAGGCAATTTCCTTGATCCTTCCTTTATGTAATGTTTTCCTTTTCGCTTTAGAAGAAGGGTGTTATGCGTCCCCTACTACTATATAAAGGGACCATCCCCCTCTTGTAAACACAAGTTGAGTTGATTACTAAAGTTGAGGATTATTTTCCCATATTGATTAGCTTCATTGTTCTAGTTTGAGAAAACTTAGGGTTCTTCAATCTTGTAGAGTCCTAGCAAACAATTAGGTTGTGATTGCTTAATTGTTTGTGAATCTTGTGATCTTAAGAGTTCAATTGCAGGTCTAATTGGATACTTAGGGCAACGAACGAAGGGATTAAGCTTTGTGAAGATTGTTCAATGATTCATTAAGGAGTGGAGGAACTTCAAGTCGACTTTGGTGGTTATTCAAAGGGTAGATTTTAATCTAACACAACTAGATTCGTATCAAAATACTTCCAAAATTGAGCTTCATCATCTTCAATTTCGAGAGAACGAGACCAGGTCCGAGCATGAGAATAGATGGCTTCCTTATGGTTAGGAAGAAAAGCTACATTCACTTTCGATGTGAACTTGCAAAGTTCATTATAAGCTTCTTTCAGTTCTGCATCGGAAGGAATCTCAGTAATATCTTCAGAAGAAACTTCATTTTCTTGAGGCAAAATCTTGGAAGTATACTCTTTGAGGATCTTGCACCTTTGGACAAAAGAAACTTCGCTCAAAGAGGAAGGAACCGCTGAAAGTGAAGTCACTATGGAGGAAGAAGGTGCGGCAATAAGAAAGGAACTCTCATTCTCTACAAGGGCTTCAATCCTATTTGCCGAATGTCTCATTAACTAAGATGGGGATTGACATCGGAGAAGTAACTCCAGCAGCTACTCCAGAACATATCTCATTTGGAGTAGCGATTATGTCTTCCCAATCCTTTGTAAGACCACCATCGCTGGGTTGTTGTGTGAAATCTATATCACTCACGGAGAAGTCATCATCCAAAAAGAAGGAGGCGGCCATCTCAATGGCCGAACTCTTTGATGTATTCCCTTGATCTAGGTAAACGACATGATTGGGAGAAACAGGAGGAGAATAAGAGGGAGAAGCTGCATCCACCAACTCATTTGTCATCTTTTGAGGAGACACACTCTGGGTACTGGACTCAAGAGGATGAGATACTTCCATCAAATCATCAGAAGTAAAGCCACCAGACTTTGGGATGGCTTTCTTTTTCTTTGCGGCATATATCTCTGAAAGATCCTTCTCACGAGACAAAGCAGAATGTTTCTGTATTGCTTGCTTCGCCACAGAGCTTATCTTGTTGCCATCTTTCTTAGGGGTTGTGAAGGCATCACCTAAAAAGGAAAAGTTAGTAAAAAAATTAAACTTTTGAATAAAAGTTAAGTAAAAGAAATTACCAGGTGGGAAGTGAAGTCTTGCAGCAATGTTGGAAACATTACTAACTTTTCCCCACATCTCTAACCACCAAGTAATGAAGTTTGAAGTAGCCTCAGACTCAGAAGGAGGAATGATGAATTTGGCTTCTTGTCTTTGCTTCTGGGTAGATTCATGAAACTTCTCAAAGCAAGCTTTGTCAAGAATCCAGGGTCTTATATGACAGCACTTGTTTCTTGAGAAGTGAGGAGGTGAAGGAATCTGTTGTGTATAAATAAGTTGTCGACCTAGCAAAGGAGGGCAATATGCCTCAAATCAAGGCTTAACCCTAGCATCAACTTTAACACAAAGGGAAGGCCAATGGGCAAACAGAAGTTCCTCCATGCTTGCTTCATGACTTCTGAACTCTCGTTAGTAGGCGATTCTTGGAACCAAGAAGGACCAAATTGCCGCCGAGAGTAGAGAAAGAACTTTTGATCTTTCAAGTTCCAGAAGGCATGGAAAACATCGTTCACATTGTTGTTGACATGAGTAAGCCCACTATACAAATCACCATAGCATCGAGTGGTGAGTGTAGCTGAATGATGGATGGGAGATAACTTAGGAAAGTACATCCAAGCCCACACTTCTAGAATCCACAAAGGACCGTAAATACTTTTTTCTACATTTTGTGTGATGTTGTATAAGTCACGGTAAAGAGTACCCAACACGAACTGACCCAGGGCTAACCTCTTCCCTGAAGCCATAAGTTTAGGAAGGTGAAGGTTTTCAGCAAGTCAAGCACATGAAGGAGGACAAATGATAAATTTGCAAATCAGGCAGAGCATGAAAGCCGTGATTTCCTTTTCTTCAAGGGGAGCATGGGTAGTCTTCGCATACTCGGCTATGAATTTGTTTAAGGAAAGTTTGTCACCGAAAGGAATGGAGTAGAGTAAGTCATCTTCTTCATTAAGGGAGGAGGCACACAAGACTTCTTCACCATCCACAAGAAGGCTTGTGATTGCGGCTATGTCAAGAAGAGTCACAGACATCGGTCCACAGGGAAGATGGAAGTAATTCCAACATCTATTCCAAAAGGAGCTGAAAGCTGCAAGCAGGGCACCATCATAGGAGAATTCTTGCTTTGATAACAAGACAAAGGAGAGTAGGTCTTGACTTCACAATTGTTCTTCACGATGTTTGGCTATACGATCAACCCAGGAGCACCATTCAGCAGGATGATATGGCCATGATTGGATTTTGCTAACCCATTTTCGAAAATCATAGCTATTACTTTGAAATGGAAGCTTGGCACAAGGAAAGTAGTCATTTATCTCAGCAGAAGGAAAATCTATGAAGTGAGGTGCGAGAGCATCTTTGGGGGGAATTCAATGTCTTGATAAGCCTTTCCAACAAGTCTTTTCACAGTGTCAAGAGTTCTTTCTTCTTCAAGATCCTTCGAAGCTGTACGAAACAAAATTAACAAAGCTATTAGTATACAATTTTTGTTGATTGAACAAGTTGGTGAACATAAAATTTTTACCACCTTAAAATTATTTCATAATTTTTATTTTGGCAAAAATATTTTATGGCTGCCAAAATTAGTTATGTTAATATTTTTAAGAAAATAAAACTAATTTTTGGCCTTAAAACACAATAAGGCCGAAAACCCTAATTGCATGCCGCCCAAGTTGAAATTTTTGCAACTAAGGCTGCGGCATGCTAGGGTTTAGGTATTCTATCAAATTGAATTTCATACTTATGAAATTTGACCTAATTATGCCTAAACCCTATACTAATTTTTGGCTAAGTTAATCAATTTGGCTGAAAATAGAAAATTCCCAACCCTAGGGGTCAAATTGCAAGCCGCACAAATTGCAATTGTTGCAATTTGGGGCTGCGGCATGTTAGGGTTTATAATTCATCAAATTAAGTTTTCATACTTATAAATTTTAGCATAATATAACCCCTTATTTTTGGCTAAATTAATCAAACTAGCCGAAAATAGTAAAACCCTAACCCTACGGACTTAATTGAATATTGCATAAATTGCAATTCTTGCAATTTAGGCCGCGGCACTTTAGGGTCTGGAAATTAATCAAAATTAGGTCTAATGCATATGAAATACAATTTAATTTTATGACTTAAACCCCCTGATTTTTTGGCTAAATTGATCAATTAAGCCAAAAACTACAAAAAAAATTCTAAAAACCCTAGGGACCTAATCGCATGCCGCCAAAATTTTCCAATTTTGCAATTGGAAGTCGCGGCATGCTAGGGTTTTTAGTCCTTGTTTAATTAGGTTTGTTATTCACCCACTTCTAACCTAATTGCATGAGGAAACATCTAATCCTAGTCAACTTTGGCTAAATTGAAGTCCTATGCCGAATTGGATTAGGATTTTTGGCCAAAGGCCGAAAACTTGTTGTTAGGGTTTGAAACCCTAATCGGCGCCACCTAGTCCCAATTTCTACCTAATTAACATGATTTCATGCCATATGATACTTAATTATATGCAGCAACATGTTAATTGAAAGATCTATTGCAAAATTAAATACTATGCCGAAAATTACATGATTTTTGCTAGGGTTTTTGCCAATTTCTTTACTAAATTGATTTGATTCCTAAATCAAATTAATACTCTTAAACTTCAGCAGCTAATTATCGTCAAATTCATCATCAAAGTCGGCATGAACATACATCCTAAGCTAGGGTTTGCGGCATGAAGAAAATTGATGAATTTAAATTCAAAATTTGAAATTTCATGAAGCAATTACCTTGGTTTTGTGCCGATTTGGGATCAATCACCATGGACTTTATTTTTGGCCTTGCTTGAGCCGAATTGGAGTTGCCTTCATGGGAGTTTGATCCAAATTGCTTGATCCTTGCTAATCGGTCGTCAACGAAACACAAGATTAATTCCCCACAAATTATCTAAGTAGCTAGGGTAAGTAGGGTCGAACCCACAGAGAGGGAGTTATTTAACTTCTTACCTAATCAATTATATTAAAGAAAACAAAACAAAAAATATAACTAATGAGAATTAAACCTATGATAGCTAATTAAGAGAACTAGAGCAAATTATAAAGAAAACCTAATTATAAGAAAGAAACCTCTAAATATAAATAAGAAATCTCCAAATATAAATAAGAAACCTCCCAAATGTAAATAAGAATCCTCCAACATAGGATTAATTATCACTCTTGACAAATTAGCATGGATCATTGACATCAAAAGATTATGAAATCCATGGATAGCTTGCCTAGGTTTAAGAGGTGAATTTTAAAACCATAATTACCAAATTAGTTAATCTCACTCTGTTAGGCACAAAGAATAACCCTATTATTCATGCTTCCGTACTATTACGCCTCAGAAACAAGAAAAAATCATTAAGTTCATGTAATCAAAACAAACACAAATCATGATAAGGCTATTACGTTACAAATCAATCATTGTTATTCCCAATTCTCTTGAAAGGAATGATGAGTTCTCAATCAATTGCTACTAAGTAATCAAATCATTACTATTACGCATGTGATTCAATCTAGCATATGTAAGCTATACTTCTCAACAATGCACCAGTTACAATCCATTAAAATAAGCAAACATGGCATTAAAACAGAGAATGAAGAAATACCCAAAAGGAATTCATATATAAGCACAAAATCTCCCCATGAAAATAGTCAAGAGATCAAATTAAAATCCTACATTGGAGAAAATAAGAGTCTAGCCACTCATGAATTGAGCGACCCTCAAAATCATAGAGAAAATAAAAGAAAACTTAGCTAAAGATAGGTCTGACCGGCGGCTCTCCTCCAAAGAATAAGTTGTGTCGAATAACATATGAAAATATGAGAGAAAGGTAGGCTATTTATACTAGAAAACTAGGGCAAATTAACCTAGGGCTTAATAGACATTTAAGCACATAAAACCTCCTCCAAATTAGGTTAATTTTCGTCCTCCAAGGTTGGGCTAACTCTCCATACCGAATGTAACAATCTGGGCCGAAATCCATGGGCTTTCCACGTTCATCTTCTATGCAGAAACTTCAGGGGTGTTTTCGTCGTTGAAAACGGCCAAACTAGAACTCGAGCATAAAAGAAAAGTTGTAGATCTTTGAGTCAGCTTTCCAACGCATCTTGAATCATCTCAATTGGACCTCTGTAGAAAAAGTTATGATTTTTCTCCCAAACTGTCGTTGGAATTGGAATCAATTGGAGAAGTTTCAAGAGAAAGACATCAACTGGTGCTGGAATTGGCAGGCCTGACTGTCCCTGGTTGCCCAGATGAAATGCCTACCCGCCCAGGTTATCTTGAGAAACCGTCAGCAAGTTGCATCTCTTCTTCACTTGACTTATGTTCTTCATCGTTTCATCTTGGAAACTTGTTGCATTGATCTTCATGGCTTCTTCAAGCATCAAATTAAGCTTCAAAGAGTCTTCAATCACGAACATAAAATCTCCAAAATCTTCTCGGAAAGTCCTTGTAAATATTTGTCTCAATATTTCATCAAAAAAGCTCCAAAAAGTAGGAAAAATAGTACTTTTCCACTTTTCTTATCTTCAAGACCAAAAATCACAAATATTAGCAAATTGAGATATAACCAAGCATAAATAGACCTAAAAACATAGGAAAATGACCCTAAAAATGAGTACTATTTTGGTCTAATCATATTTGCCCCACACTTGAACTTTGCTAGTCCTTTAGCAAATATCAAATATGTGCTTTCTGAAAAGAGTGACAACAATGGAAAAGTTTTTTTTTTTAATTTAATTTTTTTTAAAAAAAAAATTTTAAGTGCAAAAGTATCTCTTCTCCTCTTTCATGAAAACACTTCTTTTGAAAACACTTCTATAAATGTACTCAAGATTCAACACAAGTTCTAGAAGTAAATAGTCATGGAAGAAATGAATGAATAAGATCATATCACAATCCAAAATTATACTTAATTCTAAGAAATTCTAACGTCATGCTAAAAACTTAATGAAAGAAATAAGCATTCTTAAAATTCTAAGCATCTATCATCCATAATCAAATCATCAATCAATATATGTATGAAAACAAAAATTTATTTTCGAAAATCATGAGAGTGAGACCAATCAAATTATCCTAAAAATAAAAACTAAAAACATAGTTCCACTTTCGTAGGCATACAGTGGCATTTAGCGTATGACACAAGCCTTTCAACCTCTATGTGTCCATAGAGGAGGAGTTATAGTCTCCTTAGGGTTTACTTAACTAGACACGACAACACGACACCCACAAACATGTTTAATTTAGTGAGCAAAAATTTCAAAATTTGGGTACAAAATTAAGTAATTCACCCTTCACCCCCCCCCCCCCGACC
>AWWV01014816.1:0-29801 GCA_001974805.1 Corchorus capsularis | reverse complement strand
CCCCCCCCCCACCCCCCACCACACACACACACTTAAAGTTAACACTATCCTCAATGTTAAAGAATCAACAAATCAAACAAACAAAGGTGGCTCGCGAAAAATTAAAGAGTTTAAGTTTGAGTGGCGTACCTTTGTGGTGTTGATGAAGTTGGAACTTAAGCAAAAAGACAATAATTAAAATTAAAGGGAATGGGAATAAGGAAATACTTAATAGTCTTATTAATTAAACTAGAAAATAAAAGCAGACTTGAAAATAAATTTCTAAACCCTAATTGCATAAAAAATAAAATCCTAAAACCTAAGATAGATTAAGCTTAAGAAAGCTTAAACAGGCTTAGCAAGAGCCTTCTCCATTAGCTCGGCAAAATCCTCCAAGCTCTTGGTAATGTCATTAACATCCTCTCGAACGACAGCAACTCTAGCTTGAAGTCCCTTGATCTCCATAAGAATTGGATGAGTTTTGGGCTGTAGAATTCCCTTGTATTGAATGACTTCTTCTTCATCCGCTTGAGATTTGTAATCAAGGTTCAAACTAGGGTTAGTCTCAGACGAAATAGAGATGACAGACTTACATTTACTTCAAGTGGTTTTGTCAACTTTTTTCTCCACTGATTTGGCCGGCATCTTGGAAAGAATCTCACTTCCTTCCGCATGATAAACAGCAGCTACAACAGGCTTTGGCATCGCATGAGATGTCGATGAAGAAGCATGACTGCGGTGCAATTGAAATCCACGAGGAAGAGGGGTCGATGATGTTGGAGGAGTTGGGCAAGGAGGACAACAGGAAGGGGTACAGTGTTGAGCAAGTTTCGGTTGATAAGATGGTCGATAGGGCTTGCTCGTGTAACCCGAAAGAGGTGGAAAAGGGGTTGCACGATTCCATCCTTGGGGGCGATATCCTCCCTTGTGAAAATTCTTTGGTGTTCCTCTTGATTGTTGTAAAAATTTCTTTTTCTTGAAAGAAAAAAAATCATTCACAGGTAAACCAGCATGATCAACTTAGTCATTCTCTCTTATCACTTGTTACATGTAGGCATTCTTCACCTTCTTCAAAAGCTCTTGGGAGATTGTTCTTGCTTGGATTCCAGGCTTGGTGTCAATATCCTCCTTAGGAATTGCGTTAACCAAAGCTAAAATCTCATGGCAATCTTCATGTATGAGTCTTCCTTGAAAGTTCTTGGAATAAAACGTCTCACCAAGGTTTTGAAATTCAGCACTCATGGTGTAAAATTGAGCATCGAAATCATCCATGTTGTAGGCCATATCGACACAATCAATTGATCAAAAGAGAAAGTTTAAAGTTTCTACACAACTCAAAACAACAACTAGTTACTTCTCTAATCTTAATTCGCCAAAAATTAATTAACCAAACATTGAATTGAGGCATAAACAATAAAGAATAAATCTGGAAAATTAACTTGTGAAGAAGAAAATAGAGCTTACCAATCTAGCTGTAGGTTTGAAGTGAAGAAAAAATAAAGGGCTATCTCTTTATATAGCCAATTAATCCTAAACCTAATTGGATTTTATTTACTTGATGACAAAGTAAAGAGAAGGTTTTAAGAAAGTCCTAAATATACTTAAACCTGATTGGAGAAGAATAAATTCGGATTGGGTTTGAATAACTCAAAATCCTTTCCAAATTTGGATTCTGAAATTTCTGGAATGTCAGGATAAAGTTGGGTGGCTAGCAACTCAACCTGGGCACCTGGAGTACTTACCTGGGTGCCCGGGAACTATTGGGGTCCAGTTTGTGCACATGATATTGCACTAATGGCTCCTGATGCTCCTGGTGTTTAGCCGCCTGGGTGATTAGCATGTGCGGTTGGGTGCCTAGCCTTCTAAGCTGGGTGCCCAAGCTGAACACGTATTTCACCTCAATATTTAACAATCTTTGCTTACCTAAAATACTTCCACTACTTCACAAAATAAATTTGTGAAATTGCATAAGATGTTATCAAGCAAAGAGTGACTTGAAATTCAAAAAATTCTTCAACAATCATAATCTAAATAAATTCAAGAGTAAGAATTAAGTATACTCCCTTCTTTTTTGGCATCACCATTTAGCAATAGGCCTATGTATCTATAAAATCAAGCAAAAAGAGAATTAGTTCAATTAATAATGCATGTTAAAAATAAAATTATAAAGAAAAAGGGTTAGAGAAAATTGGGTTGCCTCCCAACAAAGGGCTTGTTTAAAGTCATCAGCTCGACTTTTCCATGGTTATTCTTCAAAAGTTGGTAGATCGTAGACTGGTTCATTTAATTCAATTCTTCAAGCCAGCATGTTGGTGCAGGTTCAGGAAAAGGCTTTAATCGATGTCCATTGACAACGAAAGTGAATTGTTGGGCATTGTTTCGAAGTTCCACGGCTCCACTGGAGAATACTTTTATGACTTCATATGGTCCTCTCCAACGTGATTTCAGCTTACCAGGGAAGAATTTCAATCGACTATTGTATAGCAATACTTTTTGGCCTTCATGAAATGTCTTCCTCAGTATTACTTGATCATGTATCACTTTTGTCTTCTCCTTGTATATCCTTGAGTTTTCATAAGCTTCATGCCTAATCTCTTCAAGTTCATTCAATTGAAGTTTCCTTTCGAGACCAGCTTGATCAAAATTGAAGTTATATTGCTTTATTGACCACCATATGATGCGCTAAGGGCTTATCATGGCCTAGAAGAACACAATGGAGCCATTGGAGATCATGTTTCGGATAAACATGAAGATGTCTTGGAGATTCAAGAAGATGCTACGGTTGATCCCGGGTTGAACACAAGCTTGGCGGAGCAAGGAGTTGAGGCCATCATACATGACCGGCCACCATCGCATGGAGCAACCGGCCATGACCGGCCATCGCATGGAACATCTCATGGGGCAACCGGCCATTTGATCCCTTAACCATTCCGCAAGGTCCAATGACAAGGGCTCGGGCTAAAAGGTTCAAGGAAGCTTTATTGGGCTCTGTTAGATCTCTTCTTGGGGGTTTAGAGTCCATTGAAGACCAATTGGAGAGCATTGAAATCGACATCACCAAGAATATTCCCATCGATTCCAAGGTGTTCACCTTACTTGAAATCGATGAGCATTAGGCTTTAGCATTGTGTAATTCGGCTAATTGGGCCTTTATTCTATCTTAGTTTAGCTATTTATTTAGTTTAGAAGACATTGGGTTGGGACTTGTTTGACTAAGTCCAATCCTTGCTTAATTATGTAATGTTATTTATTTTTCCTAGTAGAACAACGAGTAGGCTATTTCCTTGTTCCTTCCTTTATGTTATGCCGCCCTTATGGCTTTAGGATTAGGGAGAGGTGCGTCCCCTACTACTATATAAAGGGACCATCGCCCTCTTGTAAACACAAGCCAAGTTATCAATAAAGTTGAGAGGTTTACACACCCATATCGATTATTTGGCTTCATTGTTCTAGTTTGAGCAAACTTAGGGTTCTTCAATCTAGTAGAGTCCTAGCAAGCAATTAGATTGTGATTGCTTAAATTGTTTGTGAATCTTGTGATCTTGAGGGTTCCGTTGCAGGTCTAATTGAGAGCTTAAGTCCGACAAAAGAGGAGGAATAGCCTTGTCAAGGTCATCGACATACACATCTAGAAGTTGAAGAAGATCAAGTCGACTTTAGTGGATATTCAAAGGGTAGATTTGAATCTAATACAACTAGATTCGTATCTTGGTAATCAGAGCATAGGTTGTCATCTACAATCGGTAAATCTATCCTTCTTTTCATCATTCATCAAGTTTTCATCCATCAAAATTCACCCACACTCATATCGCACCACCTTCTTGAAAAATTCAAAAATTCAGAAACTTTGAAAATTCATAGCCGATTCATCTTACATCTTTTTGCTTTGAAATTTCAGATTTGAGTCCCTTATAACTAGTAGTTATATCGAAAAGTATCAAAAAAATCAAAAAAAATAAAAAAAAATTCGACCAGAAACTTGTGAAATTTATTCTGGATTTGTTTGAACTCGGAAAGCTTTGAAATTTGAGATCTAGACTTCTTTTAGTGTGTTCTTTCTGGGAAAAATACTCAAAAAATCAAAAAAAATTGTGCTGTTATCGATTTTTTTTCAGAAACTAGGGTTTTAGTTTGGGAAATTTGGGGATTAGGGTTTTCTTGTGCAATTGATCTACTTAGTTGCAATTAGCCTAATTGTTTGTGTAATTGAGATCCTTGGGTTGCTTTTGCTGTGAATTGTGCTTTAACTTGAAGAATTACAGGTTACAAAACCCTATTGGAGACAAGTGGTATAAAATTGGAATTAAGTGGTACTAGGGTTTTGCTAATCGATTTAATTGTGTGATTTGTGTTTGAATTGAGTTTTTGTGCAGCAAGTTTGGAGAAGGAATTCGACATAAGGAGCCTGCATAAGTGGTTTGGTTTGGTTTAAGATCACTTTCCTTTGATTCACAATAATTTTGCTACTAATTGTTTGTTCCTCAAGTAGGTCACGAGAAGAAAGGAGTGCTCTAAGAGTTGCTCTTATTAGGCCTATTGAAAGCTAGTAAAAGGCATAATCTTGTGAGATCATCAAGAGAGTAGTGGACCGCCAATCCATAGGATTTGAGTACAAATACGATAGCACAAGTCGAAGGTATAATCACACACACACTTGTGAGGATTTTTACTACTAATCTTTGTTCTTTTTGTAGGTACTATGGAAGGAGAACAAGGTCAAGATAATGTGACTACTATGTTGCAAGCCCTAATGCAACGTTTGGACAATATGGATACTAAATTTGATGCTTTGACCGATGATGTCCAACAAGTAAAAGATGGCCAAAATCAACAAGCTCAACCACCTCAACAAAGAGCTAATGCCGCACACAACAATGAGAGAATTCAACTTCCACCACCGAGGCAAGCTGCTACGTTGGACCCCATGGAGAGGTTGAGGCAACAAGAGCTTGGAGGACAAGCTCAGAATGATAATATGCGGCCTAGGAGGGGAATTGAAAGAGAAGAGCCTAAAGACAACATCAAATACAAAATCCCTAAATTCAATCGGAGAGGGTCACCATCCGATTATTTGGAGTGGGAGTCGAAATTGGATATGTATTTTGATTATCATCCTCATGCCGAGCCAAAGAAGGTGCAAAATGCTACTCTTGAATTTACGGAGAATGCTTTGAATTGGTGGAATCAATTGGTGCAAGCAAAAAGAAGAAATTTGGAAAGACCTATTGATACTTGGTTAGGTCTAAAGAGTTTTTGAGGAAGAGGTTTGTTCCAAGCTTTTACACTAATGGTCTCTACCAAGAATTGCAATCTTTGAGGCAAGGAACAAGGAGTGTTGATGAATACTACTCCGGGATGATGTTGTTGATGTCTAGGGCCGAAGTTGATGAAGCTCCACAAGCCACAATCGCAAGGTTTTTGGCAGGGTTGAGTAGAGAAATTCATGATATTGTGGAGATGCAACAACACTATGATGTTGAAGAAATGCTTCAACATGCTTTGAAGGCCGAGAGCCAAGTTAAGAGGAATAAGAAGAGCTTTGCATCATCATCAATCTCATGGAAAACTCCAATCAAGAAGGATGACAAGTCATCTAAAGAGAAGGAGTTGGCGCAAAAGGGAGCTACCGCTAAAACCGATTCTAAGTCTTCATCAAGTTCATCTTCTAAGAATTACGTTAAGTGCTTCAAGTGTCAAGGATTTGGGCAATATGCTAAGGATTGCGTTAACAAGAAAGTCCTGTACTTTAATGAGCATGACGAGATTGTAACTGAAGATGAAGAGTTAGCACTAGGGTCTAGAGGAGATTGAGGCGATGATAGGGAACTTACTTATGATGATGAGGATGATGATGATAGTTCAACACCGGCACTCTTGAACTTAGTTGCAAGGAGAACTTTAAGTGCCTATGTTAAAGGAGATGTGCAAAATCAAAGGGAGAATTGTTTCGTACTAGGATTTACGCGAATGGGAAGCCTAGTAGTGTGATCATTGATGGAGGGAGTTGTACAAACATAGCTAGTGTGTACTTAGTGAAGGAGTTAGCGTTGCCTACCACTAAACACCCTAACCCTATAGTTTAGGTTGGTTCAATGATAGAGAGGAGATTAAGGTTAACAAACAAGTTTTAGTTTCTCTTTCTTTGGGCAGGTACAATGGTGAGGTGTTATGTGATGTTCTTCCAATGCAAGCATGCCATGTTTTCCTTGGTCGACCATGGCAATATGACAGCAAGGTCCATCATGATGGTGAGACAAATAAGTATTCTACTTATGGTTGAGAAATTGTATGCTAACCTTAAGAAGTGCACCTTTTGCACAAACAAGTTTGTTTTTCTTGGTTTTGTGGTGTCATCGCAAGGTATAGAGGTTGATGAGGAAAAGATCAAGGCAATCAAAGATGGGCCAACTCCCACCAACGTTTGACAAGTGAGATCTTTTCATGGACTAGCCGGATTCTATAGGAGGTTTTTAAGGACTTTAGCACCTTAGCCGCACCTATTACAAGTGTTATGAAGAAGAATGCACCATTCAAGTGGGGAAAAGAACAACAAGAAACATTTGAGACCTTGAAGGAAAAACTAACTAATGCTCCTTTGCTTGTTTTACCTAACTTTAACAATACTTTTGAGATTGAATGTGATGCATCAAGGGTTGGAATTGGAGCTGTTTTAATGCAAGGAGGGAAGCCTGTCGCATACTTTAGTGAGAAATTGAATGGGGCTGCATTGAATTATCCAACCTATGACAAAGAGTTGTATGCTCTTGTGAGGGCGTTGCAAACTTGGCAACACTATCTATGGCCTAAGGAATTTGTGATTCATACGGATCATGAGAGCTTGAAGTATTTAAGAGGCCAACAAAAGCTAAACAAGAGACATGCTAAGTGGAGTAAGTTCATAGAGAGCTTTCCTTATGTTGTGCGATATAAACAAGGTAAGGAGAATGTTGTAGCCGATGCTTTATCAAGGAGGTATATCTTACTTTCCATACTTGATTCTAAGTTTCTTGGTTTTGAGTATATTAAGGAATTGTATGCTAGTGATATTTCTTTTGGTGAAATCTTTAAAGCATGTGAAAATTCTGGATTTGGAAAGTATTATAAGCATGATGGATTTTTGTTTAAGGGGGTTTAATGGGTCACTTTGGAGTTGATAGAACATATGATATATTGCATGAACACTTCTTTTGGCCTAAGTTGCGACATGATATAGGGAAGTATGTTGCTAGTTGTATTGTTTGTTTGCAAGCTAAATCTACTTCTAAACCTCATGGATTGTATACTCCTTTGCCTATTCCTCATGAACCATGGACTCATATTAGTATGGATTTTGTGCTAGGATTACCTCGTTCTAAGAGAGGTAAAGATTCTATCTTTGTGGTTGTTGATAGGTTTTCTAAGATGGCTCACTTTATTGCATGTACTAAAACGGATGATGCCCTTAATGTAGCTAATTTGTTCTTTAAGGAAATTGTTAGACTAGATGGAATGCCTAGGACGATTGTAAGTGATAGAGATGCTAAGTTCTTAAGTCACTTTTGGAGAACTTTATGGGCTAAGTTAGGTACTAAGTTGTTATTTTCAACTACTTGTCATCCTCAAACCGATGGTCAAACTGAAGTAGTTAATAGGACTTTGTCTACTTTACTTAGAGCATTAATTAAGAAGAACTTAAGAACTTGGGAGGATTGTCTACCTCATGTTGAATTTGCATATAATAGAAGCATACATAGCACTACTGGATATTCACCTTTTGAACTGTGTATGGCTTTAATCCTTTAACCCCATTGGATTTGTTGAGTTTACCTTTGAGTGTGCAAGTCAACATGGATGGACAAAGGAAGGCCGATTATGTTAGGGAACTTCATGCTATGGTTCGAGCTCAAATTGAGAAGAAAACACAAGACTAAATGAAGGTTGCTAACAAGGGGCGCAAAGAGATCATCTTTGAACCCGGGGATTGGGTTTGGTTGCATCTAAGGAAGGAAAGGTTCCCTGAAGAGAGAAAGTCTAAGCTCTTACCTCGTTGAGATGGTCCATTCCAAGTCTTGGAAAGGATCAACGACAACGCATGTAAGCTAGATCTTCCTAGTGAATATGGCAATGTAAGTGCTACTTTTAATGTTTCAGACTTATCCTTGTTTGATAGTGATGCAGATTTGAGGACAAATCCTTTTCAAGGGAGAGGGGATGATGCGCTAAGGGCTTATCATGGCCTAGAAGAACACAATGGAGCCATTGGAGATCATGTCTCGGATAAACATGAAGATGTCTTGGAGATTCAAGAAGATGCTACGGTTGATCCCGGGTTGAACACAAGCTTGGCGGAGCAAGGAGTTGAGGCCATCATACATGACCGGCCACCATCGCATGGTGCAACCAGCCATGACCGGCCATCGCATTGGGCAACCGGCCACAACCGACCATCGCATGGGCCATCCGGCCACAACCGGCCATTTGATTCCTTAACCAATCCGCAAGGTCCAAGACAAGGGCTCGGGCTAAAAGGTTGAAGGAAGCTTTATTGGGCTTTGTTAGATCTCATCTTGGGGATTTGGAGTCCATTGAAGACCAATTGGAGACCATTGAAGTCGACATCACCAAGAATATTCCCATCGATTCCAAGGTGTTCACCTTACTTGAAATCGATGAACATTAGGCTTTAGCATTGTGTAATTCGGCTAATTGGGCCTTTATTCTATCTTAGTTTAGCTATTCATTTAGTTTAGAAGACATTGGGTTGGGCCTTGTTTGACTAAATCCAATCCTTGCTTAATTATGTAATGTTATTTACTTTTCCTAGTAGGACAAGGAGTAGGCTATTTCCTTGTTCCTTCCTTTATGTTATGCTGCCCTTATGGCTTTAGGATTAGGGAGAGGTGCGTCCCCTACTACTATATAAAGGGACCTTCCCCCTCTTGTAAACACAAGTCAAGTTATCAATAAAGTTGAGAGGTTTACACACACATAGCGATTATTTGGCTTCATTGTTCTAGTTTGAGCAAACTTAGGGTTCTTCAATCTTGTAGAGTCCTAGCAAGCAGTTAGGTTGTGATTGCTTAATTTTTTGTGAATCTTGTGATCTTGAGAGTTCAATTGCAGGTCTAATTGAGAGCTTAAGTCCGACGAAAGAGGAGGAATAGCCTTGTGAAGGTCATCGACACACATCTAGAAGTTGAAGAAGATCAAGTAAACTTTGGTGGATATTCAAAGGGTAGATTTGAATCTAATACAACCAGATTCGTATCACCATGTTTTGTGCTCTAATTCCACAGGCAAATGACATGCCTTTCCATATACCATTCTATATGGAGACATACCAATTGGTGTCTTGTAAACAGTACGATACGCCCATAAAGCATCTCCTAATCGTAAACTCCAATCTTTTCTATTCACATTCACTGTCTTCTCAAGAATTAACTTCACTTGACGATTTGACACTTCTGCTTGACCACTAGTTTGAGGGTGATATGCAGTAGATACCTTGTGGGTTACTCCATATTTCTCTATTAGTGATTGAATGATTTTATTGCAAAAATGCGTACCTCTATCACTAATGAGAGCTCTTGGTAGTCCAACTCGATGAAAAATATTATTCTTCAAGAATATGGCAACAGTTCTTGCATCATCCTTTTCTGTGGCAATAGCTTCAACCCATTTGGATACATAATCTACAGCAAGTAAGATGTAATTCTTCTTACATGATGTAGGAAATGGTCCCATGAAATCGATTCCCCAGACATCAAATACTTCAACCACCACATGTGGTGTTCGAGGCATTTGATTTCTTCTAGAAATATTGCCTACCTTTTGACATTGTGGACAAGTCTTGCAATATTCATAAGAATCTCGAAAAATTGATGGCCAGAAGAATCCACTGTCCAAAATTTTCCTAGCTGTTTTCTTATGTCCAAAATGACCTCCATATTCTGAACTATGGCAATGATTCAAAACTGAGGGGATGTCTTCGACAGGAATACACCTTCTCATGATTTGATCAGCACCACATCTCCATAAAATTGGATCATCCCAAACATAATACTTGGAATCACTTACTATTTTAGCTTTAATTCCTCTACTTGCATCCGGTGGCAATCTTCTTGTAACCAAGAAATTGACAATGTCAGCATACCAGGGGACTTGAGTGATAGCAAATAATTCTTCAAATGGCAAAGCTTCATTTAGTGCAGTGTCTTCTTCTTTTCCCTCGATTCTACTCAAATGCTCAGCAACTACATTTTCCGCTCCCTTTTTGTCTCTAATTTCTATGTGGAATTCTTGAAAAAGCAATATCCAATGCATAAGCCTTTGTTTTGCTTCTTTCTTAGTCATGAGGTAGCGAAGTGCAGCATGATCTGAATAAACCATGGCTAAATAATCAATTCAGGATATAACGTTTGCCGTAAAATGCAATTCAGGATATAACGTTCCAAAACGGCCAATTAAGGATATAACGTTATTGATTCAGAACAATTAAGGATAAAGTCAGGTGTTTGCAAAGCACGCGCCGTTAACTACTTACCTGGCATTCTAGTGTTGTGACACGTGTTTCCCAGAAAATGAAATATAAAATAAATTATTTTAGTCAGAATTTTTTTAGAATAGTTAATGTACTCCTATATAAATAAAAAATTTAAAAAAATCATAATTTAATAACTCTTCTCAAATGAAAAAATATATATATTTATCCCAAAAAAAAATCAAAATCCCTAATTCTCTCTTCATCGTGAAAACAACTCGAAGAAAAATTTTTCCCCAATTCTTCCTTCATCATCTTTTTCTCCAGATAATCTCACTTAAAAATCTTGAAAAAGTGAAAAACCAATTCAGGTCCCATTCCCAAATCCTAAAAGTCAGTTACATATATACGATTTAATCTTCTTTAACAACTCCTTTTAATCTTCTTGATATTCTTTGCTCTAGAACTTTGGATTGGCCATAAGGATTTGGGGATCTCAACAAGAATCAATTGTTAAAGTATTTGATTCAGCGCAATCAAGCTGGGGTGGATCGTTTAAATCAAATTTTCTTTTAGCATATGGGTTTGCTTTTCAGATGTGTGTTTGTTTTTGCGGGAAGAACATGACACTTTCCAGATTTTCAAACTGTAAATGACGTCATCGTGTTCGGTTGGTTCCTTGTTTGTTAGCCAGACAACCTCTGCTCCGACTCCTCTGCTCCAACTCCTCTTGTTTGGTTGGCCAAAAAAAAACTCCTCTTGACAGAAACGGTAGTTCCATTAACAACAAAGGTCCACCAGAAAGGCTCAGTTCATAAGAGACTAAGAGAGCAAGTTTTGACTTCATGAAAACTAGAGGATTCGGAGTCGGTGCTTGAGCGTTGCAATCAACTCCATTACCGGTGCTTCCTTCTTTTCTTCCTCTTCTTGTTGCTTCCCTCCAAGGAAATGGCTGATATTGTTAGCATAGCAGGAATCAAAGGTGGATCTGATAAGGAAAAGCCATGGCTTTTGATAGAGAAATGAGTAATAGAATTATCAATGGTCATCTCTTTTTTTGCTGGGTTGCATTCCACACATTTGAGTTTCCCATTCCTTTAGAATTTTATTTTTTCTACTTAAACTTTGAATCTGCTAGGATTTGATTTGCTTCTTTTGCTGTTTGCTTGATTGCTTTTATCTAAAAAACCAAAATATTACTAAAATGTTAAAATAAGATCCATATGAAACTTGAAAAAATTTTATCCATTCCTTTTAATTTATCAGATTCGTTTTTCGCCAACATTATTCTCTTTTATTTTAATATTTTTTTAATTTGATAAACCTAATTTAAGAAGGTTAATAATTATTTTTCATTAGCTTTAATTATATTAATTATTCAAAATTGTATTTGCCACGCGATCTAACGGTGCGTGATTTACACGCTACCACGTCCGTCTAAAACTATCCTAAAATGAATCAATTCAAAAACGTTATATCCTTAATTGGACGTTTTGTAACGTTATATCCTGAATTGATTATTTAGCCATAAACTATCACTTTAGATCCTAAGATGTATGGCCGAAACTTCTCCAAGGCAAAGACAACGGCAAGCATCTCTTTCTCCGTGGTGGTGTAATTCTTCTAATTAGAGTCTAGAGTCCTTGAAACATAGTAGATAACATGAGGTATCTTTTCTACTCTATGTCCTAAAACAGCTCCAATAGCATTATCACTTGCATCACACATAATCTCGAAGGGTAGATTCCAATCTGGTGGCTTCACAATTGGTGTGGTTGTGAGGGCAACTTTTAACTTATTAAAAGCTTCCTTACAATCATTTCCAAACTCAAAGTCAACATCCTTTTGTAGCAATCTACACATTGGAGTAGAAATCTTCGAAAAATCCTTGATAAATCTTCTATAAAATCCAGCATGTCCTAAGAATGATCGAATATCTCTTACACAAGTGGGATAAGGCAAATTTTGAACTACTTCAACCTTTGAAACTTGCAATCCCTCCTTTGAAACTATATGTCCTAATACAATGTCTTGCTCTGCCATAAAATGGCATTTCTCAGCATTTAATACTAGTTTGGTTTCGACACATCTCCCTAACACAAGTTTCAAGTTATGTAGACACTTATCAAAATCATCCCCATAAACTGTGAAATCATCCATAAATACCTCCATTCTATCTCCTATGAAATCTTGAAAGATGCTCACCATACACCTTTGAAATGTCGCAGGTGCATTGCATAAACCAAAAGGCATTCTAGTGTAGGCATACGTACCATAAGGGCATGAGAAAGTAGTCTTCTCTTGATCTTCAGGGGCAATTGGGATTTGGAAGTATCCTGAATAACCATCTAGAAAACAGTAGTAGTCTCGACAAGCTAATCTCTCCAACATCTGATCAACGAATGGAAGTGGGAAGTGATCTTTTCTTGTAGCAGAGTTCAATTTTCTATAGTCCATACACACCCTCCATCCATTTTGCAATCTCTGAGGAACTAGCTCTCCATCCTTGTTCTCTACAACATCTTAGGCACTACTTGGACAGGGCTTACCCATTTACTATCTGAAATAGCACAGATAAGACCAGCTCCTAGTAACTTAAGAACTTCTTCCTTGACAACTTCAGATAGATTTGGATTTAACCTTCTTTGGGGTTGTCTAGCAGGAACAACATTGTCTTCCAAACTAATCTTATGCATACATATTGAAGGACTGATTCCCTTAATGTTAGCAATCGTCCATCCAATGGCTTCCTTATGCTCCTTCAAAACTCTGATCAACTTCTCTTCTTGTACATCATTCAATTTGCTTGAGATGATCACCGGAAGTGTCTCATTGTCTCCAAGGAATGCATACTTCAATCCATCAGGTAACGACTTCAATTTGACTTCAGGTGGTTGTTGAATAGATGGTAAAGGCATAGGCTTTGGCTCCAATCGAACATATGAAACTGACGCCTTCTCATCTTCTTCAGGTAACACTTCTAAGTCAAGAATAGTGTCCTCTAGTTCTTTTGATAGTTTCACCTCTGATTCTTTGACTTCTTCTTTGTCCAAGTTGTTCCTGATGATGGTTTCAAGTTCATCCTCGCGATTGATTGAAGCAACCTAGTCAACAAGAATATCAATAGAGTCAATAGCAAAAACTTAATGTTCTTCAACAGGATATTTCACGGTTTTATAAATATCGAATTCAAGTTCTTCCCCATCAAATTCCAAATTGATCTTTCCATCATGGACATTGATTCTTGCTCTCGCGGTCGATAAAAAAGGTCTTCCAAAGAGAATTGGCATAGGAGGCAATCCTTGGTCATCACTACTGATCTTTAAGATGTAGAAGTCTGCAGGAAAAACAAATTTCCCTACCTGCACTAAAATAACTTCAACCAAGCCTTCAGGGCGAACATTAGTTCTATCAGCTAGTTGAATGATAAGTTTAGTTTTAACCATTTGTCCTAAACCTAATTTCTCATAAACAGAATATGGCATGATATTAATGGAAGCTCCTAAATCAAACATTGTTTTCTCTATTCTTTTACCCCTATACTACATGGTATAGATAAAGATCCTAAATCCTTGCATTTATGAGGTAATTTCCTTTGAAAAGAAACAGAGACATTCTCATTCATAAATACCCAATTCTGACGAAATTCTTTCTTATCAGTGCATAATTGTTTAAGAAAAGATGCGTACCTGGGACCTTCTCCATTGCAGCAACTATAGGAATGTTTACCTCTAATTTGCAAAGCGAATCGAGTAGATCGTCCTCACTACATCTTCTTCTTTTCGATATCAACCTTTGAGGATAGGGTGCAGACTCTTGAGAATCTGGTATTGGATCCTTTTTCTTCTTCTTTGGTTTCTCTTCTTCCTTTGCAGGAGTTGGAAAAATTTCTGAAGATGAAATTGGATTCTTCTCTTCCTCCACTCTGTCGACAATGGTATTATCATCTTTTGGCAATTGTGCTTAAGGTGTAGAGATTGGTGGCGACATCATTGGAGATTTAGGAGAAACAAGGGGTGGTGGCATCGAATTGAGAGTTGGTGACTCCATCTCCTTTGCATACCACGATTGATTCTCTTCCATTCCAATTGAATTAACTTCAAGACCTTGCGAATTATTCATCCCAATATTATACTTCATTCCGTTCATACTTCTTTGAGCTAAGTTCAAAGAGGTGTGAATAGGTTGGCATGATATTTGGTTTGAGATGAAATTGGTGAATACAGTAGCCAGAGATGTCAACAATGAGCTCATGTGGTTGATGCTCTCCTCTTCACCAAAAGATTGTCCCTCCATTGGCTTAGTTGTCGAGTGTTCCTCTTCCACATTAAATTGATAGACACCTTCTGCCATGATATTCAGCAATTTTCTAGCTTCTTTAGGAGTCTTGTATGTCAAACCTCCTCTACTGGTGGCATCTATGTAAGCTCGATCATCATATAACAGTCCATCGTAGAAGTTCTGAATCAAAAGTTCTTCAGGCATCAACTTGCATGGGCTACTATCACACAACTTATTGTACCTTTCCCAGTATTGGTACCATTTTTCATTTGGAAGTTGTCAACAGCTACTAATATCCTTTCGAATACTTGCACGTTTCGACTTTGGAAAGTACTTGTTGAGAAATGCTTGCTCCAATTCGGTCCATGAAGTGATGGATTTCGGTGGCAAATTCCAAAACCATCTCTTCGCTTTTCCATGAAAAGTAAGTGGAAAAGTTCACAGCTTCACTTGTTCAGCAGGCATCCCAGTGATTGCAGCACTCATGATACGGAAAGTTTGTAGATGATCGTATGGATCTTCATGAAGTTCACCATGGAAAACGGGTAACATACGAATCATTCCAGGCTTTAATTCATAGGTCATGTCCATCTCAGAGTAATCAATGCAGAGGGGTTAGATTTCAAAATTGAAAATCAAATCTCTCAAGCGTGATTCTTCCATCGGAATTCCCTACAAATTAATGATGATCAAGTGTAAAAATATAAAGAAAAAGAATAATCAAAAGAAAAGAAATTAAAACGCAACCTCTCCCGACAACGGCGCCAAAATTGTGATCGGTCGTCAACGAAACACAAGATAAATTCCCCACAAATTATCTAACTAAGTAACTAGGGTAAGTAGGGGTCAAACCCACAGAGAGAGAGTTGTTTAACTTCTTATCTAATCAATTATATTAAAGAAAACAAAACTAAAAATATAACTAATGAGAATTAAACCTATGATAGCTAATTAAGAGAACTAGTGCAAATTATAAAGAAAACCTAATTATAAGAAAGAAACCTCCAAATATAAATAAGAAACCTCCAACATAGGATTAATTATCACACTTGACAAATTAGCATGGATCATTGATATCAAAAGATTATGAAATCTATGGATAGCTTGGTTTAAAAGGTGAATTTTAAAACCATAATTACCAAATTAGTTAATCTCACTCCGTTAGGCACAAAGAATAACCCTATTATTCATGCTTCCGTACTATTACGCCTCAGAAACAAGAATAAAGCATTAAGTTCATGTAATTAAAACAAACACAAATCATGATAAGGCTATTACGTTACAAATCAATCATTGTTATTCCCAATTCTCTTGAAAGGAATGATGAGTTCTCAATCAATTGCTACTAAGTAATCAAATCACTACTATTACGCCTGTGATTCAATCTAGCATATGTAAGCTATACTTCTCAAGAATGCACCGGTTACAATCCATTAAAATAACCAACATGGCATTAAAACAGGGAATTAAGAAATACCCAAAAGGAATTCATATATAAGCACAAAATCTCCCCATGAAAATAGTCAAGAGATCAAATTAAAATACTACATTGAAGAAAATAAGAGTCTAGTGATGCGCCCAAGGCTTATCATGGAGGAAATGATGCACCAAGGACTTATTATGGACTTGAAGACAAGCACGGAGAGCATGGAAAGGATGATCAAGGGCTGCAAGGAAGCGTGGATAACCATAAAGGAGAGGATGGAATCGCAATTCACCAAGAAGATGTAATTAAGATGCCATTAGGTCCGATGACAAGAGCAATAGCTAAGAGATTCAAGGATGCATTCATGGGCCTTGTTCGAACTCATCTTGAAGATATGAAGACCATTCAAGTTCAATTGAAGAGCTTTGATGATGATTTGAGCAAGAAAACACCAATCAATTACAAGTTCATCATTTTGCTTTCTATTGATTCTAAATGGCCGGATTGATATCATGGCATGAGCCCATTAGTTTTAGTTTGCTTTGTTTGGGCTTAATTTTATCTTAAATTAGCTTATTTTTATGTTTGGATGTTACTTGGGTTGGGCCTTGGTTGATTAAGTTCAATCCTTAGCTATTTTTCTATTGGTTGTATTTTTGGATAGTTTCTAGAAGGTTCTTTTGTGTAGCCTTTATAGTTGGACGAAAATTAAGGTTTTTGAGTAGGTTATGCCTCAACCTTTATAAGGACTCCAATACCTCTTGTAAACATAAGTTGAGTTGATTAATAAAATTGAGGTTTATTCACCCAAATTGATTATCTTAGTTTCATTGTTCTAGTTTGAGCAAACTTAGGGTTCTTCAATCTTGTAGAGTCCTAGCAAACAATTAGGTTGTGATTGCTTAGTAGTTTGTGAATCTTGTGATCTTAGGTTGATAATTTCAGGTTTAATTATTCATCTAAGGCGACGAACGAAGGAGGATTTATCTAGTGAAGATTGTCGACATACAAGTCTAGAAGATTTGGTGATTCAAGTTGATCTTTGGCGGGTTTCAAAGGTGGATTTGAACCGATTTGCAACTAGATTCGTATCAATTGGTAATCAGAGCATAGGTTAATCATCTTCAATCGGTAAGTTTATCCTTCTATTCATCTATCATCAAGTTCTTCATCCATCTCATTCATCTTCTTGAAAATTCAAAAAAAATCAGAAACTTTGAAAAATCATAGCCGATTTATCTTAACTCCAATCGACTTGAAATTTCAGATTCATAGTCCTTATAACTAGTATTATATCAAAAAATATCAGAAAAATAAAAAACAATAAAAAAAATTTTCGACCAGAAACTTGTGATTTTGTTCCGGATTCGTTTGAGCTCGAAAAGCTGTGAAATTTGAGCTTTAGACTTCTTTTAGTGTGATCTTTCTGGGAAAAATACTGAAAAATAAAAAAATCTTTATTTGCTCTAATTGCAATTTTGGGTTCTAGGGTTTAATCTATGTTTTTTGGGAATTAGGGTTTATGTTGTGCAATTGATTCAATTAGTTGCAATTAACTCTAATTAAGTGTTTGATTGAGTATCTTGGGTTGCTTTTGCTGTGAATTGAAGTTTAATTTGAAGAATTTCAGGTTACAAACCCTATTGGAAACAAGTGGTACAAAATTGGATCAAGTGGTACTAGGGTTTTTACTAATCGATTTTGATTGTTTGAATTGTGATTGAATTGAGTTTTTGTGCAGCAAGTTTGGAGAAGGATTTCGACATCAAGACCTGCGTAAGTGGTTTGGTTTTGGTTTAAGATCACTTTCCTTTGATTCACAAAAATTTTGCTACTAATTGTTTGTTCCTCAAGTAGGTCACGAGAAGAAAGGGGTCTCTAGGAGTTGCTCTTATTAGGCCTATTGAAAGCTAGTAAAAGGCATAATCTTGTGAGATCATCAAGATAGTAGTGGACCGCCAATCCATAGGAATTGAGTAAAAACAGGAGAGCACAAGTCAAAGGTATAATCACACACACACTTGTAAGGATTTTTACTACTAATCTTTGTTCTTTTGTGTAGGTACAATGGAAGATAAAGGAAATCAAGCCGATTTGGCTGCCATGTTGCAAACTATGATACAAAGAATGGATACAATGATTGATAAAGTTCAACGAGTAAAAGAGGGTAATTATAATCTAGATTCTAGTGGGGATAGTGATGATAAAAAGGACGATGATGGGGCTGCAATTGGTGATGGTGATGAGTTAGCTTCACTTAGTTTGGTAGCTAGTAGAACTTTGAGTGCCTATGTTAAAGGGGATGTTTAAAGGGAGAATTTGTTTCACACTAGGATGTATGCGAATGGAAAGCCTAGTAGTGTGATTATAGATGGAGAGAGTTGTAAAAACATAGTTAGTGATTATTTGGTGAAAGAGTTACAACTACCTACTTCTAATCATCCTAAACTCTATAGCTTAGATTGTTTCAATGATAGAGAAGACATTAGTGTTAACAAACATGTTTTAGTTTCTCTTTCTTTGGGTAGGTACAAGGGAGATGTTTTGTGTGATGTCTTACCCATGCAAGCATGCCATGTACTACTTGGTCGACCATGGCAATTTGACAACAAAGTTCATCATGATGGAGAGACCAACAAGTATTCTTTCATGTGTGGTAAGAAGCCTCTTACTTTAATTCCTTTATCACTTCAAGAAGCTTTAAAAGATCAAATTAAAGTGAGAGATGATTTTGCTAAACTGGATGCTGAATTTAGGGCTAAAGAAAAGAATAAATCCGAAGCTAAAATTGATAATTGTTTTGATGATAAAACAACCTTAGTTGCAAAGAGTGTTTTAGATGTTGTTTGCGATGATACTAAACCTAATTTGAGTGTTGTTTGCAATGACACTAAATCTTTTTTAAGTGTTGTTTGTGATGAAACAAAATCTATTTTGGATTCTAGTTGTGATGAAAATAATTCTGTTTTGGTTGATCATGGCATGGAAAACAAATCTGTTTTGGTTGATCACAGCATTGAAAATAGGACTGTTTTGGTTGAAAAGATAGAGACTTCTAAGGAAGTTGTTAAAGAGTGTATGTTAGCTACTAAGAGTGAGATTAAGAATGCTTTGAATGATAATTCTGTTTTGATCTTGCTTTTGCTTAAAAATACACCTGTGAGCACTAATGACTTGGAAAAAGAATTTCCAAGCAAAATTGTGTTTCCTTTGAGTGATTTTGTAAAAATTGGAGTTGTTTTGATGCAAGGAGAGAAGCCCGTAGCTTACTTTTGTGGGAAAATTCCTAGTGGATTTCCACCTATTAAAGAGATTGAATTTCATCCATATGTGGTACAATACAATCAAGATTTGAGGACAAATCTTCTTCAAGGGGAGGGAATGATGCGCCCAAGGCTTATCATGGAGGAAATGATGCGCCAAGGACTTATTATGGACTTGAAGACAAGCATGGAGAGCATGGAAAGGATGGTCAAGGACTGCAAGGAAGCGTGGATAACCTTAAAGGAGAGCATGGAATCGCAATTCACCAAGAAGATGCCATTAAGATGCCATTAGGTCCGATGACAAGAGCAATAGCTAAGAGATTCAAGGATGCATTCATGGGCCTTGTTCGAACTCATCTTGAAGATATGAAGACCATTCAAGTTCAATTGAAGAGCTTTGATGATGATTTGAGCAAGAAAACACCAATCAATTACAAGTTCATCACTTTGCTTGCTATTAATTCTAAATGGCCGGATTGATATCATGGCATGAGCCCATTAGTTTTAGTTTGCTTTGTTTGGGCTTAATTTTATCTTAAATTAGCTTATTTTTATGTTTGGATGTTATTTGGGTTGGGCCTTTGTTGATTAAGTCCAATCCTTAGCTATTTTTCTATTGGTTGTATTTTTGGATAGTTTCTAGAAGGTTCTTTTGTGTAGCCTTTATAGTTGGCCGAAAATTAGGGTTTTGGAGTAGGTTATGCGTCAACCTCTTGCCTATATAAGGGCTCCAATACCTCTTGTAAACATAAATTGAGTTGATTAATAAAATTGAGGCTTATTCACCCAAATTGATTATCTTAGCTTCATTGTTCTAGTTTGAGCAAACTTAGGGTTCTTCAATCTTGTAGAGTCCTAGCAAACAATTAGGTTATGATTGCTTAGTTGTTTGTTTGTGATCTTAGGTTGATAATTGCAGGTCTAATTATTCATCTAAGGCGACGAACGAAGGGGGATTTATCTATTGAAGATTGTCGACATACAAGTCTAGAAGATTTGGTGATTCAAGTTGATCTTTGGCGGGTCTCAAAGGTGGATTTGAACCGATTTGGAACTAGATTCGTATCATCTAGCCACTCATGAATTGAGCGACCCTCAAAATCATAAAGAAAATAGAAGAAAACTTAGTTAAAGATAGGTCTGACCGGCGGCTCTCCTCCAAAGAATAAGTTGTGTCACATAACATATGAAAATATGAGAGAAAGGTAGGCTATTTATACTAGAAAACTAGGGCAAATTAACCTAGGGCTTAATAGACTTTTAAGCACATGAAACCTCCTCCAAATTAGGTTAATTTTCATCCTCCAAGGTTGGGCTAACTCTCCATACCGAATGTACCAATCTGGGCCGAAATCCATGGGCTTTCCACGTTCATCTTCTATACAGAAACTTCAGGGGTATTTTCGTCATTGAAAACGGCCAAACTGGAACTCGAGCATAAAAGAAAAGTTGTAGATCTTTGAGTCAGCTTTCCAACGCATCTTGAATCATCTCAATTGGACCTCTGTAGAAAAAGTTATGATTTTTCTCCCAAACTGTCGCTGGAATTGGAATCAATTGGAGAAGCTTCAAGAGAAAGCCATCAACTGGTGCTGGAATTGGCAGGCCCGACTGTCCCTGGTTGCCCAGATGAAATGCCTAGCCGCCCAGGTTATCTGGAGAAACCGTCAGCAAGTTGCATCTCTTCTTCACTTGACTTATGTTCTTGATCCTTTCATCTTGGAAACTTGTTGCATTGATCTTCATGGCTTCTTCAAGTATCAAATTAAGCTTCAAATAGTCTTCAATCACGAACATAAAATCTCCAAAATCTTCTCGGAAAGTCCTTGTAAATATTTGTGTCAATATTTCATCAAAATAGCTCCAAAAAGTAGGAAAAATAGTACTTTTCCACTTTTCTTATCTTTAAGACCTAAAATCACAAATATTAGCAAATTGAGATATAATCAAGCATAATCAAGCATAAATAGACCTACAAACATAGGAAAATGACCCTAAAAATGTGTACTATTTTGGTCTGATCACTTGCCAAAGATTTGGAAGCCTCCAAGAATAAGGAGCTGCTGCTTGAATTGCTTGGCATGGAGGAGGACTTTGATTGATGATTTTTGTGGTTGATGCCTTGATCTTTGGAAGCCATTGAAGCTTGAAAAGTTGCTGAAATTTTTGGCTAAGTATGGTACCAAGGAGGGGTCGACAGTGCTAGAAGAAAAGTAGGAGGAAGAATTTTAGCCCAAGACCAATTTCCTTATATACAAGCTCAAATCCTTTTTAAGATCAAGGACTTAAGCCTGGAGGGGCATTGTTTATACCTCAATTTACAATTGAGGGTAAATTGATCTTCACATGAATAATATCAAAATGAGTGGTCAAGATTTGATTACAAATCCTAATGAAACTTAGTTTCTGCACCACCTTAGTTTTAGTTGAACTAGGAAATTCTTGTAATTAATCAATTAAGACCGAAATTATTAAATAAATAATAATAATTTTTGAAATTATTATTATTATTTCCATATATGCCGCCCAAAAATAAGGGAGGAGGCAGAAACATCAATTAAGAGGAGATCTCCTTTTAAAAAAGCTGTCAGCAGAAGGCAGACAGTAAAAAGGAAGTTGTAACCAGGAGATGGGAAACATCTCATGGACCCACAACACCAAGACCAAGCCATCTCCTATGTCTCAAAAGGAGGAGCCGCCCTGTCTCAGGAAACTGTCTCCTTCTCTTGTAATTAAAGGAAGCAGAGAGCTAAAGTTTGTCAGCAAGAGAAACTCTTATCTATGTGAGAGAGGCATGAGATTTTACACCTCACACCTCCTCAATATTATCTCTCTAACATGTCAGTGAAGCCGCCCAACTACTTCCCCTATCCCGCGATGCAAAACTACAACTTTTGCATTTTGTTCAATTAAGAACAAAAAGGTGAAATCAGTGGAATTGACCTACTTGGAGGGTGTGGCTGCAAAAAATGAGTATACCATGATGATCCTCATGCCATGCCGCACCTACTGGTGAAATTTCACCTCAATCTGACGGTCGAAAAACTTTGTCTCAGTTTTCAATTAAGGATACATTGTCGGCTTAAGGTGATTTAGGCATGATTTTCGAACCTAACAAGTTCCATCACCTTAGTTACATGAAATTATGGCTAGATATCAAATTTGAGCCATTCTAGATGACGGTGGTAAATTTTACACCCTTTTCAGTTAAGGACATGAGGCTTTCTCACCCTGGTTTAAGCCATTTTCTTGACAAAGTGATATTTTTATAATTTGATGAGCTTAATATGGTTAAGTATCATCAATTTCGTGGCTTTGATGTTAAGAACTTAAATCTTGATGTTCGGAGGCCACCTCATAGTCAGATTAGTTGATTCCAGCTTAAGGATGCAGCAAAAACATGTTAAATTGCACCAGGAGGAGCTGGAGGATGAAATTTATAAGACGAGGAAGACCAACGTGTTTCTAGAAGCCAGGAGGCGCCCCAGATGTTTCCTCTCCCTCTCCCTGCTTATGGAAGCTGTCAGAAGAGGAAGGAAGCTTCAGCTCTCCTTCCGGGAAGCTGTCATCTCCTGAGGAGGTGGAATTCGCCTTCCTTAGCAAGTCAAGCCCATAAAACTCAAGGCCCCGCCCCTATATAAAGGAATCAATCCCAGAGTTTCAAACACGCTTCCACAGCTACACAAACCAGCTCTTGCAGCTACAAACTTGCTCCGGGCAAAAAACCAAGCTCCGTGATTATTTTCTCTCAAAAGCTCCGTGCTTTTTCTCTTGATCATCACGAGTTCTTACTCGTTCTTCATATTTCTCTTGTTTCAATCTTGTCTCCGGACAAAAGAACACTCCTAAAGTGTTATTTCCTTGTTTCAATCTTGTCTCCGGACGTAAAAACACTATACACGTGTTTCTTTTTCAGCAATAACAATCAACTTTTTATTTTTCTCTCAATCTCAATCAACAACAGCTCTTGCACCGCAAATTTAGGAAGATATGTTCTTGTGGATCCAATGATTTAAATGCTCCGTTGTGACTTTGATCCAGTCCCCACAAATCGCTCTGATCTTTAATCTGCTGCTCCGCGCACCAAATCCAGTTTCTACAATCTCTTTGTCGATTTCAGCAAATTGACTGGCATGCCCCTATGCTGTCATAAAGTTTTTAACACAAAAACTCTAGCAAGAGATTTTTGGCGCAACAATAGTGTAATTCCCAACATATGTAATTATATCTCTCTTACACACAGAGTCAGTTACGTGCCTATGATGTTTCAAAACAAAATCACCAATCGGAATATATATATATATATACACTATTAAAAATAGAAAAAATAAAGGGTAAATTACATGATTAGTCACTTAATGTTTTGTGAATTTCTGTTTTGGTCACTTAATTATGAAGAGTAACAAATTTAGTCACTCAAATTTGTAAAATTGAATATTATAGTCACCCTTTGGCCAAAAAAATAAAATAGTCATCGGCCCTTAAAACCTAATAACCGACTTATGTGGCATGCACAACATCATTCATCACGCCACACGCATGATGACATGGCATGGATCGCATTATGACATGGCATGGACATATCATCAAACATGGCATGGACATGTCATTTTGCATGTTGGGATGATGTTGTCATGTCATGTCATCATGAAATTAGGTTTTAAATTTAGTGACCAAAATATTCAATTTTATAAACTTAGATGACCAAATCCTTACTTTCCATAACTGTGTGACCAAAATAGAAAGTTATTTAAAGTTAAGTGATCATTTATGTAATTTACCCAAAAAAATCCAGAGATCATTTCGGGTTTGAGAGGATGAAATTGTTGCAGTTAATCAACCACGGAGTGAGCAGTGCACTGGTGGAAAAAGTGAAGTTGGAGATCCAAAGATTCTTCAATCTCCCAATGGAAAAGAAAAAGTTGTTTTGGCAAAAACCAGATGACTTTGAGGGGTTTGGACAATCCTTTATTATGTCTGAGGAGCAGAAACTTAATTGGGAAGACATGTTTCAGATGATTACCCTCCCGACTCATTTGAGGAAACCTCATTTATTCCCCAAGTTCCCTCTCCCACTCAGGTTATTCTTTTTCCTTTCCCCCTTGTTTGGAATTTAGCTGCATGCGTTCAAAAAATACTTGATGAAATTAATAAAAGACTTGGTCCTTAATTATTTTAATGATGCAATTGCAGAAAAACCCTGGAATCTTATTTTATAGAACTGAGAAATCATGCCATGAAATTAATTGAACTTATGGGAAAAGCTCTAGGGATGGATCCAAATGACTTAATAACCTTGTTCAAAGGAGGGCTACAAGCGATAAGGATGAACTATTATCCCCCATGCCCAGAGCCAGAGCTTTCAATAGGCCTCAACTCAAACTCAGATGCAGCCGGAGTCACCATTCTACTCCAAATCAATGAGGTGGAAGGCCTCCAGATTAGGAAAAATGGGGCTTGGATTCCTGTTAAACCAAAATACGGCATCGTTGCAAAACCCACTTTTCATATTTTATGGCTAAAAGCTCAATTTAGGGCTAAATCTAGAAACTTGCTCACTTAAGGGCTAAATCTTATGGAATTGGCTCAATTTGAGAGGCTTTTTTGGATAGAAATTTATGGCTGCGTTACACACCGTTAATCTAGAGAAATTATTAAATGGGATTGTCCAACCATGTCATGTTGGAAAAATCCAACGTATGGGTTTATATATATACATGTATTGTATATTATATACAGGCTATCATAAGGTTAAACCCAAATTAAAGTGATGTAATAAGGTTAAGTCTTGGCTTTTAAGACATCTAATTAAGTATATGGGACTTTAATGTGTAGAAACCCAAGTCTTAGTTTATTTCATGATGGGTTGAAATAAGATTAAGACCTATAAATACCTAGGGTTATGGTCCCCAAGTTAGAAGAATAGCGTAAGTTTTCTGGCATCCCATCAGCTAAGAAAAATATAGCCGCCGTCGACCTAACATTGAAGATCTAACCGCAAAGACTTAAGAATTTGAGCAGTCATGAATTCAGGTACTGATACGAATCTAGTTGTGTTAGATTCAAATCTACCCTTTGAATATCCACCAAAGTCGACTTGAAGCACCAACTCTCCTAGATGAGTAAAATCGATGATCTTCACTAAGCTTGATCTCTTCGTTCGTTTCCCTTAAGCCTTCAATTAGACCTGCAATTAAACACCTAAATCACAAGATTCACAAACAATTAGCTCACACAACCTAATTGTTTGCTAGGACTCTACAAGATTGAAGAACCCTAAGTTTGCTCAAACTAGAATAATGAAGCTAAGATAATCAATTTGGGTGTATAAACCTTAACTTTATTAATCAACTCAACTTATGTTTACAAGAGATATTGGTGCCCTTATATAGGCACAAAGATAACGCATAACCTACTCTAAAACCCTAATTTTCGTCCAAATATTAAGGCTACACAAAAGAACCTTCTAGAAACTATCCAAAAATAAAACCAATAGAAAAATAGCTAAGGATTGGACTTAGTCAAACAAGGCCCAACCCAGATAACATCCAAACTTAAAAATAAGCTAATCTAAGATAGAATTAAGCCCAAACAAAGCAAATTAAAGCTAATGGGCTCATGCCATGATGTTCATCCGACCATCTAGAATCAATAGCAAGCAAAGTGATGAACTTGTAATTGATTGGTGTTTTCTTGCTCAAATCATCATCAAAGCTCTTCAATTGAACGTGAATGGTCTTCATATCATTAAGATGACTTCGATTAAGGCCCATGAGTGCATCCTTGAATCTTTTAGCTCTTACTCTAGTCATCGGACCAATAGGCATCTTCAATGGATCGAATGGCATCTTTTTGGTGCTTGGAACATGCTTATCAATATCTCCATGATCTTCATGCATCTCCATGCTTCCTTCCAGCCCATGCACATCCTTTCCATGCTCTACATGCTTGTCTTCAAGTCCATGATAAGTCCTTGGCGCATCATTCCCTCCATGATAAGCCTTGGGCGCATCATTCCCTCCCTCTTGAAGAAGATTTGTCCTCAAATCTTGCTTATAAGGAGTTTCCCATGAGCTACTAGATGATGTAAAGCTCTTCTTGGTCAAACTAACATCATCAACGAAATTATCCATACTTTGATTAAATCTTGGGGGACGATTATACATTCGTTGCATCCAATTTTTAACCAAGGCAGCCCAGTCATTTGCCTGATTTTGCTCTTCTTCCATTGTACCTACGAAAGAAAGTTAGTAGCAAAAATTCCTCACAAGTGTGTGTGTGTATACCTTCTGTGCTCTCGTGTTTGCACTCAACCTAGAACAAGCACAAAACACAATTCAACCAATTCAATCAAACAATTCAAAACCCTAGTACCACTTATCTCCAATTTTATACCACTTGCTTCCAATAGGGTCTGAATTTCTTCAAATTAAGCCTTCAATCACAGCAAAAGCAACCCAAGATACTCAAAACAACTCTCAATTAAGGTTAATTGCAACCAATTGAATCAATTGCATAAAACAAAACCCTAATCCCCAAATAACCTTCAAAGTAACCCTAGAATCCAAAATTGCGATTAGAGCTACAGATTTTTTTTAATTTTTTTCAGTATTTTTCCCAGAAAGATCACACTAAAAGAAGTCTAAATCTCAAATTTCAAAGCTTTCCGAGCTCAAACGAATCTAGAACAAAAATCACAAGTTTCTGGTCGAAAATTTTTTTTATTTTTCGATATAACTACTAGTTATAAGGACCTCAAATCTGAAATTTCAAAGCAAACGAAGTTAAGATGAATCCGCTATAATTTTTCAAAGTTTCTGATTTTTTTTTCAAGAAGATGAATAAGATGGATGAAAAACTTGATGATAGATGAATATAATGATAGATTTACCGATTAAAGATGACAACCTATACTCTGATACCAATTGATACGAATCTAGTTGTGTTAGATTTAAATCTACCCTTTGAATATCCACCAAAGTCGACTTGAAGCACTAACTCTCCTAGATGAGTAAAATCGATGATCTTCACTAAGCTTGATCTCTTCGTTCGTTTCTCTTAAGCCTTCAATTAGACCTGCAATTGAACACCTAAGATCATAAGATTCACAAACAATTAGCTCACACAACCTAATTGTTTGCTAGGACTCTACAAGATTGAAGAACCCTAAGTTTGCTCAAACTAGAACAATGAAGCTAAGATAATCAATTTGGGTGTATAAAACTCAACTTTATTAATCAACTCAACTTAACTTACAAGAGGTATTGGTGCCCTTATATAGGCACAAAGATAACACATAACCTACTCTAAAACCCTAATTTTCGTCCAAATATTAAGGCTACACAAAAGAACCTTCTAGAAACTATCCAAAAATACAACCAATAGAAAAATAGCTAAGGATTGGACTTAGTCAAACAAGGTCCAACCCAAATAACATCCAAACTTAAAAGTAAGCTAATCTAAGATAGAATGAAGCCCAAACAAACCAAACTAAAGCTAATGGGCTCATGCCATGATGTCAATCCGGCCATCTAGAATCAATAGTAAGCAAAGTGATGAACTTGTAATTGATTTGTGTTTTCTTGCTCAAATCATCATCAAACCTCTTCAATTGAACTTGAATGGTCTTCATATCATCAAGATGACTTCGATCAAGACCCATGAGTGCATCCTTGAATCTTTTAGCTCTTGCTTTAGTCATCGGACCAATAGGCATCTTCAATGGATCGAATGACATCTTTTTGGTGCTTGGAACATGCTTATCAATATCTCAATGATTTTCATGCATCTCCATACTTCCTTGCAGCCCATGCACATCCTTTCCATGCTCTACATGCTTGTCTTCAAGTCCATGATAAGTCCTTGACGCATCATTCCCTCCATGATAAGTCTTGGGTGCATCAGGTACGCTTCCACATCAGTTATAATTAATTTCTTTATGATTTAACATTATCTTAGGTCAATGGTGATGATTTTCACCATAAAGATTTGTTCTAATTTTCCTACAAGTACATCAGTGCTAGGTTTTCATGTTAGATCATTGAGAATTAATTTATTTTAGTTAATCAATGATTGCGGCTGTCTTCCTTACTGTTGGATTTTGGTTCGTTCACATGCCTTTGCTCTTATTGATTATTTGATCAAATTGTTTTTTGCGAGCCAAAAACTGATTGAGTTCGGCTTGATCTGCTTAATTTATTCGGCTCTTCATAGTATTTGGATATTTTGGATTCAACATGGTTTTGTCTTGATATGTTTCGGTCTAATCTGATTATAAATATTAAGGTGTTAGGTTTAATCGATTAAGGCATGCGGCTTTGGATGTATAGAAATTGCCATGTGGATTAAGAAATTGCAATTGATGACACTCGGCTGTTAAATGGTTAATCCCTTGCCACGTGTTATGTTTGTTTTCGATAATCATCAAAATTCAATTATGTTGATATGCATGAATGGAGAAATTATTGGGTGAGACGCACTCACCACGTCATTTATGGGACCAACCAATAATATAAAGACAACTCATCAATTTTCTAAAACTCTATCCCAATAAAATCTCAAATTTAGGGACTTACCCTTTATATAGTGTTTATTTTAAAAGGGGGCTAAATCTTGGGCTAAAATCGTGCCTAGTGTCCCAACGTCTAGGTCCGGGAGGTACCGAACCCTACCGCTGAACGACTTAAAAAAACTAAATCTATGGAGTCGCCACTAATCTTTTTTAACCTAGGTGTGATTAGCCACCTATCCAATTATTAAGTCTAATATTAACCTATGCTCGGCAAAGGTAACACTAAACCTAATAAGGTCTACTTAACCAGAGTCTAAAAGGTTCGGGAGTCGGGTACGCGTGGGGAAGGATTAGCACCCCACGACGCCCGTCAAAAGACGGCACTGACTAGTTTAGAATTGACTGTGGGTTTCTATTATTGGTTGTCTCTATCTTTAACTGTTTTCATGCCATTAAACTCTGAAATTAAGCAAATAAGCAAGCAAAAATAGGTTTTGGATTTTGAAATAGGAATGTTGGGGACTTCCCCATTTATTATTTGTTCTCTTTTTGGCCTCCTCACGATGAGGATTTTCTTTAAAACCTACCGTTAAAACGACTCTATTTGAAAAATGATATTTGAATGTTTTGAAAAGACTTAAATTGAACCCTTTGAAAACTTGATGGGAACTTTCCCAATTTGAAAATATCTAAATTGAATACTTTGAAAACTTGATGAAAAAAAAATTGATTTTTGAATTTTGATTTGATTTTTTTGGATTTTTGGCAAACCTTTTAATTTAATTTTGAAAGACTCATTTTTTTCTTTTTTAATTTTTATCTTGGAAAACTAAAAGAGAACAATTATCAAGCACAAACTCTTTTTAATTTTGAAGAAAA
>AWWV01014813.1:0-12676 GCA_001974805.1 Corchorus capsularis | reverse complement strand
TGCAACCGAAAAATAGCATATTAAAACCCTACATACGTCAGACANATATATACTATTTTGATCNGAAAAAATACAAAAACCCTAAACCTAATTTCATTACCTTCCGCCGCTTCGCTACAGGAAAGTTCAGCGATGGTGGCGCAGCCGTGTCTGAGCTGCCGGCGACGTCTGTTGCCCTTCAACCTCCACTGAAATACTCCCTTTTACTTCCTGGTTCTAGCACCGGGGTTAGTTCTCCTTGAATCTCGACCGAATCCTTTAGATCTAGGTTTTACCGAACCCACTTCAAACTTCTCAACCGGAAAATCCAACCGTCCGATGGCTCTGCTGATACGAATCTAGTTGTAATTGGTCCAAATCCACCTTAGAGACCCGCCTAAGATCAACTTGAATCACCAAACTTCTAGATGTGTATGTCGACAATCTTCACTTGATAAATCTTCCTTCGTTCGTCGGCCTTAGACCTCCAAGTCGACCTGCACTTGAACACCTAAGATCACAAGTTTCACAAACAACCAAGCAATCACAACTTAATTGTTTGCTAGGACTCTACAAGATTGAAGAACCCTAAGTTTGCTCAAACTAGAACAATGAAGCCAAAGAAATCGATTTGGGTATAAACCTCTCAACTTTATTGATTAACTTGACTTCAACTTTTACAAGAGATATTGGTGGCCTTATATAGTGATAGGGTCAACCAAAATCCTAAAATAAATCCTAATTTTCGTCCAAATATAAGGGCTAGGGAAAAACTAGTCCTTGCCCAACTAGGAAAAGGAAATAAAGACATAATTAAACAAGGATTGGACTTAGTCAACCAAGGCCCAATCCAAATAAGGTCCAAACTTAAAAATAAGCTAATCTAAGATAGAATTAAGCCCAAACAAAGATAACTAATGATAATGGGCTCATGCCATGATGTCAATCCGGCCATCTAGAATCAATAGCAAGCAATGTGATGGACTTGTAATTGATTTGTAATTTCTTGCCCAAATCATCACCAAAGCTCTTCAATTGAACTTCAATGGTCTTCAAGTCTTCAAGATGAGTTCGAACAAGGCCCATGAGTGCATCCTTGAATCTCTTAGCTCTTGCTCTTGTCATCGGACCTAATGGCATCTTCAAAGGATCAAATGGCATCTTAATGGCATCTTCTTGGTGAATTACGATTCCATCCTCTCCTTTAAACTTGTCCATGCTTCCTTGCAGCCCTTGATCATCCTTTCCATGCTCTCCATGCTTGTCTTCATGTCTATAATAAGTCCTTGGCGCATAATTCCTTCCATGATAAGCCTTGGGCGCATCATTCCCTCCCCCTTGAAGAAGATTTGTCCTCAAATCTTGATTGTATTGCATCACATATGGATGGAATTCAATCTCTTTAATGGGTGGAAATCCACTAGGAATTTTCCCACAAAAGTAAGCTACGGGCTTCTCTCCTTGCATCAAAACAACTCCAATTCCTACAAAATTACTCAAAAGAGACATAATATTGCTTGGAATATCTCCAGCCAAGTTGTTAGTACCCATTAGTGTATTTCGAAACAAAGGTATGATCAAGTCAGAATTATCATGCAAAGCACTCTTAATCTCACTTTTAGTAACTAACATACACTCTTTAACAACTTCCTTAGAAATCTCTTTCTTTTCACCCAAAACAGAATTATTTTCAATATTATGATCAACCAAAACAGAATTATTTGCAATGCTATGATCAACCAAAACAGAATTATTTGCAATGCTATGATCAACCAAAACAAAATTATTTGCAATGCTATGATCAACCAAAACAGAATTATTTGCAATGCTATGATCAACCAAAACAAAATTATTTGCAATGCTATGATCAACCAAAACAGATTTGTTTTCATCACAATTAGCATCCAAAACATATTTAGTATCATCACAAACAACACTTAAAACAGATTTAGTGTCATTGCAAACAACACTCAAATTAGGTTTAGTATCATCGCAAACATCATCTAAAACACTCTCTTCAATTAAGGTTGTTTTATCATCAAAACAATCATCTATTTTAGGTTCAAATTTACTCTTTTCTTTGGCCCTAAATTCAGCATCCAATTTAGCAAAATCATCTCTCACTTTAATTTCATCTTTTAAGGCAGCTTGAAGTGATAAAGGAATTAAAGTAAAAGGCTTCTTACCACACATGAGAGTATATCGGTTCGTCTCACCATCATGTTGGACTTTGTTGTCAAATTGCCATGGTTGACCAAGTAGTACATGACATGCTTTCATGGGTAAGACATCACACAAAACATCTCCCTTGTACCTGCCCAAAGAAAGAGAAACTAAAACTTATTTGTCAACACTAAATTCTTCTCTATCATTGAAACCACTTAAGCTATAGGGTTTAGGATGATTAGAAGTAGGTAGTTGTAACTCTTTCACCAAGTAATCACTAACTATGTTTTTACAACTCTTCCCATCTATAATCACACTACTAGGCTTCCCATTCGCATACATCCTAGTGTGAAACAAATTCTCCCTATGAACTTCCCCTTTCACATAGGCTCTCAAAGTTCTCCTATCACCCAAACTAATACACATGGTGCCAAGTTGTTTAAGTATTTGTTGTAACATGGCATTAGTGTTTGCTTATTGATTTTCCATGGTACCTACACAAGGAACAAAAATTAGTAGTAAAAATCCTCACAAGTGTGTGTGTGCTTATACCTTTGACTTATGCTCTCGTATTTGTACTCAAGTCCTATGGATTGGCAGTCCACTACTATCTTAATGATCTCACAAGATTTGCCTTTTACTAGCTTCAATAGGCCTAATAAGAGCAACTCCTAGAGCACTCCTTTCTTCTCGTGACCTACTTGAGGAACAAACAATTAGTAGCAAAGTTATTTGTGAATCAAAAGAAAGTGATCTTAAACCAAACCAAACCACTTAATGCAGGCTCCTTATGTCGAATTCCTTTTCCAAAGTTGCTGCACAAAACTTAATCAAGCACAAATTACAATATCAAATCGGTTATCATAAACCCTAGTACCACTTGTCTCCTATTTTGTACCACTTGAATCCAATAGGGTTTGTAACCTGAAATTCTTCAAATCAAATCACAATTAACAGAAAAAGCAACCCAAAGGTCTCAATTACTCAATCAATTAGAGTTAATTGCAACTAATTAGATCAATTGCAAAAGCAAACCCTAATCCCCAAATTTCCCAAACTAAGAACCCTAGTTTCTGGAATAAATCGATAACAACACAGATTTTTTTGATTTTTTTCAATATTTTTCCCAGAAAGATCACACCAAAATAAGTCTAGATCTCAAATTTCAAAGCTTTCCGAGCTCAAACGTATCCAGAACAAAAATCACAAGTTTCTGGTCGAAATTTTTTTTTATTTTTTTTTATATTTTTCGATATAACTACTAGTTATGAGGGACTCAAATCTGAAATTTCAAAACAAAATGATGCAAGATGAATCGGCTATGAATTTTTGAAGTTTCTGAATTTTTGAATTTTTCAAGAAGGTGGTGCGATGAGTGTTTGGGTGTGTTGTGATAGATGAACGTGATGATTGATGTATAGAAGGATAGATTTACCGATTAAAGATGACAACCTATGCTCTGATACCAATTGATACGAATCTAGTTGTAATTGGTCCAAATCCACCTTAGAGACCCGCCTAAGATCAACTTGAATCACCAAACTTCTAGATGTGTATGTCGATAATCTTCACTTGATAAATCTTCCTTCGTTCGTCGGCCTTAGACCTCCAAGTCGACCAGCACTTGAACACCTAAGATCACAAGTTTCACAAACAACCAAGCAATCACAACTTAATTGTTTGCTAGGACTCTAGAAGATTGAAGAACCCTAAGTTTGCTCAAACTAGAACAATGAAGCCAAACAAATCGATTTGGGTATAAACCTCTCAACTTTATTGATTAACTTGACTTCAACTTTTACAAGAGATATTGGTGGCCTTATATAGTGATAGGGTCAACCAAAATCCTAAAATAAATCCTAATTTTCGTCCAAATATAAGGGCTAGGGAAAAACTAGTCCTTGCCCAACTAGGAAAAGGAAATAAAGACATAATTAAACAAGGATTGGACTTAATCAACCAAGGCCCAATCCAAATAAGGTCCAAACTTAAAAATAAGCTAATCTAAGATAGAATTAAGCCCAAACAAAGATAACTAATGATAATGGGCTCATGCCATGATGTCAATCCGGCCATCTAGAATCAATAGCAAGCAATGTGATGAACTTGTAATTGATTTGTAATTTCTTGCCCAAATCATCACCAAAGCTCTTCAATTGAACTTCAATGGTCTTCAAGTCTTCAAGATCAGTTCAAACAAGGCCGTTGAGTGCATCCTTGAATCTTTTGGCTCTTGCTCTTGTCATCGGACCTAATGGCATCTTCAAAGGATCAAATGGCATCTTAATGGCATCTTCTTGGTGAATTACGATTCCATCCTCTCCTTTAAGCTTGTCCATGCTTCCTTGAAGCCCTTGATCATCCTTTCCATGCTCTCCATGCTTGTCTTCAAGTCTATAATAAGTCCTTGGCGCATAATTCCTTCCATGATAAGCCTTGGGCGCATCAAGATTTGCCATCTTCAAGCCCGAATTTGACGTCGAAGTTCCTGCCAGATTCCAGAAAATTCCAGCATCCTATTTTGACTTGGATTCTACTCTAGGATGACACCTAATCCAACTTGGAGTCTAAGTCAGCCCCTAAACCATCCTACTCTATTCCTCCTCTATAAATAGCCACCTCCTGTATCAAAAATCGCACAATTAATCTCTCATATAGTTTATTCTCTTTTTCTACCTTTCTTTAGTTTAGTTTTTCTCTAGTTTTAGGTCAAGGGTGTCGCACCCCTCTCTTTGCATAGAGAGGGGCGGCAACCCTAGGAGATTTCAAGAAGAGGATTTTGCCTTCAAGTTTTGTAAGTTTTCTTAAGCCTCTCATGGATTTATCCATGACTAGCTAAACCCTTAATACTTCTAATCCGTTGGTGAATTCGATTAATTGAATATGGTGAGATTTCTATACTTATAATTTTGTGTTAAGTTCTTGATGATAGTAGGCAAAACTCTGTTTTATTATATGATCTTGATAGTTATTGATTTGGATGGCCACCGATGAAGTAATTGGACGGATCTATGGCTAGATGAAGCTTAGAATTAATCACTCAAGTTTGATTGTTTGTAGCAAATCAGGTTTGTTTAATCGCAGCCTGATGGGCGTTTGTCTATTGGAGGGCGAGAAATTTCTCTTCGTATGGTTGTACTTGTAGGCATGTATGTAAAATTAACTGTTCTTAATGCTTTGTTCTCAAGCGATCTTTAAGCCCTAAGAAAGTAATCGATTGCTGAAGGAATCAAAGTGATAACTGCTGCTTTAATCGGCCTCTTATCTAATATACATGTTGGGAAACCTATACCAGTTGTCAGTGAAGAATAAGATGCAAAATTCACCTTTTAAATCAATGATCCATAGTTAATCTGATTGATTCATACCATCGGAGAAGAAGTATGCTTTTTAATTATTGTTTGCTTTATAATTGCTATAGATTTAGATTTAGATTTAATTTACTTTGCTTAGTTTTTAGTTTAATTGCTTTCTTTTTAATTGATAATTTTAAATCCCCTGTTTTCTGTTTTAGAACTAATTTTTGGAAAAGATTTGTTCTTGGGAATAAAAGTTCTTCACCCTTCTTAGTGGGATCGACCCCTGCTTACTCTATCTACTTTAGTTAGGTTTTGTGGGGATTATCTTATGATTGCTGATGACACGATCATAATTTTGGCGTTGTTAACGGGGAAGGGAACTCAGAATAAATCCCAGAATAAATTTGCTCTAGAAATTTTTGTTTTCCGTTTTTTCTAAAAAAAAATTAAAAAAATTTGCGTCGAAAAAAAAAAATTTGTGTCGAAAATAAATTTAGGGTTTGCGTTAATTTAAAAAAAAATCATTTCAAAAAAAAATTCCCTTATTTTCTGTGTTTAATTTTTAATTTTGTTTAAGAACTTTTACTACTAATTTTTCTTTTGAGTTTTTGTTATGTCAGAAAAAGATACGATAGAAGCAAGGGAGCGAAGGATACGTGCTGTTCAAAAGGAGATTCTTTCTATTCGACAACGGTATCATGAAGAGTGGTTCGATTATTGGGATAGATTCAATTGGGCGTGTAAGTTCTTTGTCGACCACGGTCTACCTGAAGGGCAATTGATCAAGAGTTTTATTGCTGGATTGTCTCAATCCGACCGAAGTCTTATTGATGCCATTAATAAGAGAAGCTTGGAACTCGAGAGTCCTGAAGACGCAAGGAGATTGCTGAGTACTCTAGCAGAAGGTGAATTCCAACGCAAACGTCAACGCTATGTTCGAAAACAACTTGAGCTTTGCAAACAGTTGCCAGATGAAGAAGCACATCACTTTTGGGATAGACTCAACCAAATATGGTGTCAATCTCCACCCCATGGTCTCCATGAAGAAGAACCGCTGAATAGATTCTATTCTGGTATGCAAAACAACGGACAAAGGCAAATAGACGATGCTTGTGGTGATATTCCCCCTTGGACGAAAGGAGGTTTCTTTTCAAAAGGTTGTGCGAAAAAGAGGAAGCTGGTTAAGCAGATTTTGATCAAAAGCAAGAAGTTTTCAACCAAAGTTACACAATGGCATCAAGCGCCAGAAATTGAAGCAACACTTTCAAAGGAGAAACCTGTCCATTCTAAGACGAGTGAGATCGATGGATTTCATGATGTTGCAGAAGTTCCAACCGTGAAAGAAGTTAAAGGAGAAACAATCGAAACAATTAATGATCCACATGAACTTGATTTGCAAGACTCCTCTCAATTTCTCTCCAAGGAAGGCGATGATGAACCATATGAAGTCTGCGTCCCTACTCTACCAAAGGAAGTCCCCAAGGTTATGCCAGAAGAACCAGAAGCACCAAAAGAAGATATCAAGATGGACATCCCGTCACCTTTTCTTGCAAGCCTTGCTTAGCCAGAAGATGAGCCACCAGAAGATGAGCTACAAGAAGATGAACAACTTGGACTACCGAAGCTGAAAGCATTAAGTGTGCTGAATTTTGTTGATAACCAACCCTTGAAGCACGAAGATCGAAATTTTTTGGGAATCAACAAGCTTCTTAAATCTTACTACATTGAGGAGATCAACATGGATCAATTCTTTCTAGGGGACAAGAAGATTTGCCAACATGAAGACACTTTCAAAAGGCAAGATGAGAACAATGCTAATCAATGCCGAAAGCATCTATTGCATCAACCACTCACGGCAACAAAGATGGCATTGTCATTCCTAGCCATCCATGGAGTCGCCCTCAACAAAATTGGTGATTTCTTTCCTTATCTTTCCTCTTATCGTTCATATTTTTGTGCTCAAATTCTTCCTATATCATCATACTTGCTTTATGCTTTGAAGTGGTATGATCCACCCTAACAAAGGGAGATGAAGGAAAGTCTAGCCAAAGACATTAAAGAAAGGCGCTGCTTGGGAGGCAACCCAAGAATTTACTAACATTGTAATTTTCTTTTTAGTTTTTGTTTTTCTTTATCTTATTAGGATTTCAAATTAAGGAAACAAGTCAAACAATTGGAGCTTACATGATGAACAATTGTCAAGGAAAAAGAAGGCTCCAAAGAGAGGAACAAAAGATGGAAGTCAAAGCACCAAAGGAGTCAGCCAAAGGCCATGATCGAGCCCACCTAGCTAACTTGACCGGCCATGACCGGCTATGCCCGAGCCACACAAGCATGCTAGGTCGGCTGTAGCCTGACAATCTGTGCGTGACAACTGGCCACTACAGGACATGTTCACGCCAAAGCCTTGCATCTGCGTGGCCAAGATCGGCCATACCTGGCCATCCACGCACAAGACCCGGCCAGCTCCGCGCCAACTACCAGGCCACACTCGGGCACAATCGCGCCACCACCGGCCAAAGCAGCACCAGCTCGTGCGACATCATCACTGCCGCGCCAGCCCGTGCACCGAGCAAGGCTTCTGCCGTACCACTTGCCCGGCCCTGCTAGGTCGCTACCTAGCCACCCGTGCCGCATGCCCGGCTATGCCCCGCCAATGCCGATATGCCACCCGCGCCATGCCCATCTTTATCCGCTCCAACCACACACCATGCCCGGTCAGTGCTGGCCATAACAACTTCCTGTCGAGCCACCACTGCACCAAGTCCGGTCATGTCTCTGCCTTGTCTGGCTACATCCGCGCCAAGCCAAGTCAGAACCGGCCAATATCCAGCCAAGGATGCACAATGCCGAGTTATCTCAGGCTATCACCGTGCCATCACCAGCCACATTCGAGCCGCCACCGATCATGCATACAGCTAGTGCCGCAAAATAGAGAAGCTTTCTCTAACTCTATCTTTTTCTTTTCCTTGCATTGCTTTGATTATTGCTTTGATTGATTGTCTATTCCTTGATTCGAATTAGTTGCTTGAATTTATTTTCTATGTTTTCTATGCTTTGATTTAGATCTTAATTCTGACTCATATGCTATGAATGCTATGATTGATGCCTTGAATTGCTTGATTTGCTTGACTGGGTCGACACTTTCTTTGTGAGTCAAGTATTTCATTAGCACATCTATTTAGTTACCACACAACACACACATGTGCTTAAATTCATACATTGAGGACAATGTGTCTTTTAAGTGTGGGGGAGAGAGTCTAATAAAGAGTCTACATGCATAGAAATCCATGAAATTTTTCAAAAATTTTGACAAAATTTTGAATTTTTCATATATGTATTGAGTTATTGATTTGCTTATGATTGAAGAATGATTAGAATTTTTAAGAATGTTTGATTCATTGATTGATTTCTAGCATGTTATCTTATTTCTTAGAATTAGGTATAATTGAAGTTTTGTGATAAAAGCTTATTATTTATTGCTTCTATGATTGCCTATTTCTAGAAATTGTGTTTAATTTTTATTGAAATTACGATTATGAAAGTATGTTATGGATATGTCAAGAATACGTGTGGGGGACTATCTATATAAAAAGGGTAGTTTAAAAAATCTTTTTCATAAAAAGAAGTGTTTTCATGCAAGAGGAGAAGAGATATCTTTTGCCTTAAAAAAAAAAAAATCCATTGTTGTCACTCTTCTCTTTAAACAAAAGGAGTTAGTAACCCTTGGGAAGAGGATAAGAGGCATGGATCGGCAGAAGTATTGTCCCTCTAGAGTGCTAGTAGCCTCAAAATAAAATAAAGGGCGTTAGTAACCCCTAAGCATGAACACTTTGAGGTTAGTAACCTCACTTTTCTAAATTAATTACCCTTTGAAAATCATTATAACCCATGCGAAATTCTTGATTTGTATTCATGATGTGCAATTGTTTGAGTAGTGGAGATAAAGAGAAAGATATAAGCTTATAGGAAGAAGTAGTTATAGTTGTGATGAATGATAAGTGATTAGAGCTACTTTGATTATGGTTACTTAAGAATAAGGATGCTTGCTATATCTTGATCTTGTGAACTTGATACTCTTGAATAATCTTTGTCATTCTGATTTCATGATTGAATTGATCCTTGATATATGTATGTATTCAAAGCTTTTCAAAAGACTTGAACATAAATGCATTTAGCTTAAGATTAGTTAGCCTTAATTCTTGTTTTTCATAGTTTGTCTACACTAGTTTGCTAGGGACTAGCAAAGATTTAGTGTGGAGGAAATATGATCGAGCTTAAATTATGCATATTTTTATAGCTATTTTTATATACTTTTTGCTATTTTTATATGTGTTTTTACCCTATTTTGCTAGTATTTGTGTTTTTAGGTCCTGAAGACAACAAAAGTGAAAACTTATTGTTTTTCACTCTTTTTGGAGCTATTTTGGAGACTTTTTACTCAACTATGGATTTAGCCATTCGGAATGAAGATTTGAAGATTCGAAGTTCGTGTTTGAAGATTATTTGAAGATAATTTGAAGATTTGAAGACAATTGAAGAATTATTTCAAGAAGCAAAAATTGAAGATTTGGAGTTTATTTGCAAAGGATTGAAGCCAAGCACAGATGAAGCCCTGAAGTTGAGGATTTTTGGATTATTTATATGGGAATATTCTCAGCCCATATAAACCTATAATTGGAATTAAAATCTCAATTTGTAGGCCTGATATCCAAAAGAATATCCAAATCCCGCAATAATCCCGCAGATTTGCGATATAAGCCCGGTTTCAGCGCAGTCTTCGTAGAAAGGTCATAACTTTCTGCTCAGATGTCCGTTTTAAGCTCATGAGTAGCCGTTGGAAAGCTAACTCCGAGCTCTACAACTTTCTTTTGAAGTGCAAAGCCCAGATATGCCATCTTCAAGCCCGAATTTGACGTCGAAGTTCCTGCCAGATTCCAGAAAATTCCAGGATCCTATTTTGACTTGGATTCTACTCTAGGATGACTCCTAATCCAACTTGGAGTCTAAGTCAGCCCCTAAACCGTCCTACTTTATTCCTCCACTATAAATAGCCACCTCCTGTATCACAAATCACACAATTAATCTCTCATATAGTTTAATCTCTTTTTCTACCTTTCTTTAGTTTAGTTTTTCTCTAGTTTTAGGTCAAGGGTGTCGCACCCCTCTCTTTGCATAGAGAGGGGCGGCAACCCTAGGAGATTTCAAGAAGAGGATTTTTCCTTCAAGTTTTGTAAGTTTTCTTAAGCCTCTCATGGATTTATCCATGAGTAGCTAAACCCTTAATACTTCTAATCCGTTGGTGAATTCGATCAATTGATTATGGTGAGATTTCTATACTTATAATTTTGTGTTAAGTTCTTGATGATAGTTGGAAAAACTCTGTTTTATTTTATGATCTTGATAGTTATTGATTTGGATGGCCACCGATGAAGTATTTGGACGGATTTATGGCTAGATCAAGCTTAGAATTTATCACTCAAGTTTGATTGTTTGTAGCAAATCAGATTTGTTTAATCGCAGCCTGATGGGCGTTTGTCTATCGGAGGGCGAGAAATTTCTCTTCGTATGGTTCTACTTGTTGGCATGTGTGTAAAATTAACTGTTCTTAATGCTTTGTTCTCAAGCGATCTTTAAGCCCTAAGAAAGTAATCGACTGCTGAAGGAATAAAAGGGATAACTGCAGTTTTAATCGGCCTCTTATATAATATACATGTTGGGAAACCTATACCAGTTGTCAGTCAAGAATAAGATGCAAAATTCACCTTTTAAATCAATGATCCATAGTTAATCTGATTGATTCATACCATCGGAGAAGAAGTATGCTTTTTAATTATTGTTTGCTTTATAATTGCTATAGATTTAGATTTAGATTTAATTTACTTTGCTTAGTTTTTAGTTTAATTGCTTTCTTTTTAATTGATAATTTTAAATCCCCTATTTTCTGTTTTAGAACTAATTTTTGGAAAAGATTTGTTCTTGGGAGTAAAAGTTCTTCACCCTTCTCTGTGGGATCGACCCCTACTTACTCTATCTACTTTAGTTAGGTTTTGTGGGGATTATCTTATGATTGCTGACGACACGATCAGTAGTCTAGAGCATAGATGAGAATTCTAGGAGCTTCCCCAAGGCTTTGATAAGGAAACAATAATGAAGGAAAGGAGATTAATAATGGACCAAAACAAGATTCAGAAAAGAATGAGATGAATGGATGAGTTCAAGTTGACAACCTACAAAGAACATTTCACATTGAAAAAGTACAACTAGTGGGGAATATACTTCAAGAATGGCTCTTAAGGTCGAAAGGGTGAGGGTCTGGTCCAGACTGAGTCAGGAATAGCAAAAATCGTGTTTTGAGAATCCTTTGGCATGTCAACAAATCATCGTCAGAGTATTCATCGTCATGAGGCGCTACCTTTCTTATATTTATTATTTAAATATATTCTAGATGAAAAACATATGCTTCTCAGTAATAATTGCTTTTGAATACCTGCATTTCATTTCATCACTGATCATAAAGGGTGAACATGCATAGAACTATTCAAAAAACATTCCGAAATAGGGATTGGAAGAAGGAAACTATCACTTGGGGCAAGAGAACCAAAAGCTAGAGCAGATGTTATTTAGAAAGAAAATGGGGCATAAAGCATGTAAAGAAGGACAATTTGGGGCAAGATTGGAAGAAAAGAAGTCAGAGTAAGGCCTAGAAAGAGCAGATTATTTTAACAAGTGATAATTGAGGGGAATAGCAGGAGCTAAGACAGAGGATTTTGATGGAACACATTTGGGAGCCATGCGGAGCCATGAACCCCGAATAAAAGAAAATTCATATCATGTACAATTTCTAGCATACATCTTGCATTACCATGCATTGGCATTAGATCATGGTGCATTCTAAATAGCATTAAAGCATATTTTCAGAGCAGGTTTTTTCCAAAGGACGATTCCAACAATCTGAATTCATCACCAGAACAAGTTATTCGAAGAAATTTTCAGATGCAAAACTAAACTTTCAATTAATTGATTTAGGGCAATCATTCTTCAATTTACTTCAACCGACCCAGGGCGGTCTTTCTTCATTTTATCCAGGGCGATCTTTCTTCAGTTTATGTCAGAATAATTGATTCAGTCGACCAGGGCGGTCTTTCCTCAGTTGTTTTCAAGTTTATTCGAAGTTTATGTTAGAATGATCGATTCAGTCGACCTAGGGCGGTCTTTCTTCAGTTATTTCC
>AWWV01014796.1:0-13432 GCA_001974805.1 Corchorus capsularis | reverse complement strand
CTAAATCTAGATCTAAATCTAAAGCAGATTATAAAGCAAATTAATAAAGCAAACAATAATTATAAAGCATACTTCTTCACCAGTGGTATCCTTCAATCAAATTAACTATGGATCCTAGATTTAAAAGGTGAATTTCGCATCTTATTCTTGACTGACAACTGATATAGGTTTCCCAACATGTATTTTAGATAAGAGGCCGATTAGAGCTGCAGTTATCCCTATTATTCCTTCAATGATCGATTACTTTCTTAGGGCTTAAAGATCACTTGAGAACAAAGCATTAAGAACAGTTAATTTTACACACATGCCTATAAATAGAACCATACGAAGAGAAATTTCTCGCCCTCCGGTGGACAAATACCCATTAAGCAGCGATTAAACAAACCTAATTTGCTACATACAATCAAACTTGAGTGATTAATTTTAAGTATGATCTAGCCATAGATCTTCCTCTTACATCCTTAGTGGCCACATAATTCAGATAAGATTCAGAATCATAAAATTATTCTAGGGTTTTGACTACTATCATCAAGAACTTAACACAAAATTATAAGTATAGAAATCTCACCATAATCAATTGATTGAATTCACCAAAGGATCAGAAGTATTAAGGATTTAGCTACTCATGGATTTAGGAAAATTCATGAGAGGCATAAGAATACTTACAGGAATAGGAGAGGCGGAATCTCCCCTTTGAAAACCCTAGGGACGTCGCACCCTCTATGGCTAGAGAGGGTGTCGACTTCTCCCCTTCTAAAACTAGAGAAAAACCTAAAAACTAAAGAAAGGAAGAAAAAGAGAATAATCTAAAATTTGTGGATTGTGAAGTTGTGTGATTTGTGATACAGGAGGTGGCTATTTATAGTGGAGAATAAGGGTAGGACGGTTTAGGCTCTTTTCTTGGAGTCCAAGTAGGATTAGGTGTCATCCTAGAGTAGTCTCCAAGTTAAAAGAGGACTTCTAGAATTTCCTGGAAATTTCAGGAATTGAGTAGGGACTTGGACTTCAGTTTCGGGCTTGAAGATGGCAGATCTGGGCTTTGCACTTCAAAAAAAAGTTGTAGAGCTCGGAGTTAGCTTTCCAACGAGTACTCATGGGCTTAAATCGGACATCTGAGCAGAAAGTTATGGCCTTTCTATGAAGACTGCGCTGAAACCGGGCTAATATCGCAAATCTACGGGATTATTGCGGGATTTGGATATTCTTTTGGATATTAGGCCTATTAATTGGGATTTTAACTCCAATTATAGGTTTATATGGGCTGAGTATATTCCTATATAAATAATCCAAAAATCCTCAACTTCAAAATATCTTCAATCACGAACTTCGAATCTTCAAATCTTCATTCCAAGTGGCTAAATTCATAGTTGAGTAAAAAGTCTCCAAAATAGCTCCAAAAAGAGTGAAAAACAATAAGTTTTCACTTTTCTTGTCTTCAGGACCTAAAAACACAAATACTTACAAAATAGGGTAAAAACACATATAAAAATAGCTATAAAATAATGCATAATTTGAGCTCGATCATAATTTCCCCCACACTAAATCTTTGCTAGTCCCTAGCAAACTAGTGTAGACAAACAAAAATTAAGATTTAAAATAATAAGTTTTGTTCAAATCTTTTGAAAAACTTTGAATCATATACATATATCAAGGATCAATTCAATTTATGAAATCAGAACATCATAGAATATTAAGAGTATCCAATTCAATAGATCAAGATATAGCAATCATCCTCATTCTTAAGTAACCATAATCAAAGTAGCTCTAATCACTCATCATTTATCACAACTATAACTACTTCTTTCTATAGGCTTATGCCTTCATCTTTATCTCTACTACTCAAACAATTGCATATCATGAATACAAATCAAAAGTTTCGCATGGGTTATAATGATTTTCAAAGGGTAATTATTTTAGAAAAGTGACGTTACTAACCTCAAAGTGTTCATGCTTAGGGGTTACTAACGCCCTTTATTTATTTTTTTGTGAGGCTACTAGCACTCTAGAGGGACAATACTTTTGCCGATCCATGCCTCTTATCCTCTTCCCAAGGGTTACTAACTCCTTTTGTTTAAAGAGAAGAGTGACAACAATGGATATATTTGATCAACCTCGGTTCTCTTGTCTGCCATTCCCCTTTCATTTGATAAATTACCAAGGCTGAATCACCATAAACCTCCAATTTCTTTACTTTTCTGTCCAAAGCCATTTTAATCCCCAAAATACAAGCTTCATATCCTGATACGTTGTTTGTGGCCGGGAATCCTAACCGAGCCGTTGCTGGGAAATAATCACCCTTAGGTGATATCAATACTGCACATATCCCTTGTCCTAACAGATTCAATGCCCCGTCGAAATTCATCTTCCATACTTCTTCCTCTTCTCTTGCCTCTTCTATTTGGCATATGGCCATCAAATCTTCATCTGGAAACTTAAAAGGTACTGGCTTATAATCCTTGCATGTTCGGTCAGCCAAGAATTCTGCTATAGCACTCCCCTTAATTGCTTTCTGAGACACATATACTATATCATATTCAGACAGTAAGACATGCCATCTAGCTATTTTGCCTGATAAGCCGGGCTTTTCAAACACGTACTTAATCGGATCCAATTTAGAGACTAACCATGTAGTGTGATAGAGCATATACTGTCTTAATCTATGAGCTGCCCAAGCGAGCGCACAACACATCTTTTCCAGGTCCGAGTACTTGGACTCATAATCAGTGAATTTCTTGCTCAGATAGTAAATGGCTTGCTCTTTCTTTCCAGTTTCATCTTGCTGTGCCAATACGCACCCCATTGAATTCTCCAAAACCGTTAAGTACAAGATCACGGGCATGTCTCTCACAGGTGGCACTAATACTGGCGGGCTGGACAGGTATTCCTTAACTTTATCGAAAGCAGCTTGACAATCTTCATGCCACTCTCCTGGATTCTTTTTCTTCAGCAGTTTAAAGATTGGGTCGCATTTTGCTGTCAGCTGAGAAATGAAGCGAGAGATGTAATTCAATCTACCCAGAAATCCTCTAACCTCTTTTTGATTTTTTGGTGGAGGCAGATTTTGGATGGCTTTTACTTTGTCCGGGTCTACCTCAATTCCCTTTTCACTAACCACGAATCCAAGCAGCTTCCCCGAAGTAGCTCCAAAAGTACACTTTGCCGGGTTAAGCTTGAGCTGAAATTCTCGGAGTCTCTTAAAGAGCTTTCTTAAATTCACTATATGCTCCTCCACTGACCGAGTTTTAGCAATCATATCATCAACATATACTTCAATCTCTTTGTGCATCATGTCATGGAAAAGGTTTACCATAGCTCTCTGGTATGTTGCCCCGGCATTCTTTAACCCAAATGGCATGACTTTGTAACAGAACACCCCCCATGCTGTCACGAATGCGGTCTTTTGCCGATCTTCTGGTGCCATCTTGATTTGATTGTATCCCGAAAATCCATCCATGAATGAGAACAACGAAAAACCGGCAGTGTTGTCTACCAAAATATCAATATGTGGCAAAGGAAAGTTATCCTTTGGGCTAGCTCGATTCAAGTCACGATAGTCCACACACATTCTCACCTTTCCGTCTTTCTTTGGTACTGGGACTATATTTGCTTGCCACTCTGGATATTTAGCCTCCTCCAGGAATCCTACATCAAGCTGCTTCTTGACTTCTTCCTTGATCTTTAACAACATATCCGGCTTCATTCTCCTCAATTTCTGTTGAACCGGCTTATAATCTGGTCTGATAGGTAACTTATGCACTACAATTTCTGAATCTAAACCTGGCATGTCCTGATACGACCATGCAAACACATCAACATATTCTTTCAACAAATCTATCAGCTCTTGTCTATCTTTCTCCGACAAAGTAGTACCAATTTTAACTTCCCTAGGCTCCTCTTTTGTCCCTAGATTAACCAATTCAGTGGGTTCTTTGTGAGGCAGTATCTGCTTTTCCTCTTGTTCTACCAGTCTCAAAAGGTCTGGGGGTAAGGCCTGATCCTCAATGTCTTCATCGTCGGGTTCGTCGGCAAAAACCGGTTTTTCAAAGTCGAACCCCGGCTCGCCATGAGCGTCTTTGCATTCATCGTCAGTTGGCCTGAGAAAGAGTACAACAAGATATATATATACCAAGGGAAGAATATAATAATATAAATGAATGGATAAGAAATGAAAATGAAAATGAGAATGCAAAAATGAATAGGGAGTAAAAGAGAAAATATGTGAATGAAACTTTTTTCAAAGTGGATTTCATTGCTTAGAAAGATAGTGAACATAAAATAGTTTGATATTTTAGAATGAAAACCAAAACACGGTATTGTCATAGACATTCTTGAGGTGGTGTTAGTACTTAAAGATAAAAGACTGATTACATTTCTGAATCATCAACAAAGAAAGCTCTTTCATATTCGACCCAGTTGTTCAGAGTTTCTCCTGGAGATAGCTCTCGAATCCACGGGCAATCACCCTCTTCCTGGGCATCATCAGTAACAGCATTGATGTCTAAACCTTGCAACCCCTCTCCGATCTCTGAATCCTCCACTGATTTAACATCACAAACCCAACCAGCTGACTTGAAAGTTTCAAACAGAGGTGGGAACTTCATCTTCTCCTCATCAACCCTTTGTCCCATCCTTGCCAGCTTCCTTTTCTTCATCATTTCTTCAGCTTCTGCCCAGTCCTTAGCAGTTGGTTTAAACCCCAAACCAAAAGGTCCTTCATGCACCAGTATTTCAACAGCCTGTGTGGTACCCTGCAACTCTGTTCCCAAGCCTTTTCCCTCCTCAAACCCCTTCTGCATCAAACACCTGACACTCATGACAGAGTAATCCATCATACTCTTGGGGATGACTTCTCCCACTTCCAAAGTCCTAAAGGAGCATTCATATGACCCCTCTGGTGGTTCAACATAGGAAAAACCGGCTGTGCTCGCCACCACATAGTCCTCTTCTCCTTTGACCTCAACAAACTATTTTGGGGTGAGGAATTTCACCACCTGGTGTAAGGTGGACGGAACAGCACCCGCCTGATGGATCCAGCATGAGTAAGATGTGTGTTGTATGTCGAGTACTTGGAACATCAGAGGAAATGGCACTCCTCCTACTTCGATGGTTATCTCCACCTCCCCTATGATACTCCTCCTGGTGCCATCAAAAGCTTTCATAATCAAGTGATTAGTTTGAATACGAGCCTCATCCACCGGCAACCTTTTCAACATCTTGAGAGGTAAAATGTTCAAGGCTGAACCATTGTCAATCAAGACATTGCCCACGCTAACATCTTGGCACCTGACTGTGATGTGCAAGGCTTTTATGCTATTCCTCATCCCCTTCGGGATATCCTTCTCTGCAAAGGCGATAAAACCGTGTGCTGATATGTTGCTCACCATATGATCCAGGTCAGCGACACTAATGTTCTGAGACACATATGACTGATTCAGCACTTTCAACAACGCCTTTCGGTGCGCTTCAGAGTTCAATAGCAAGCTGAGAATAGAAATTCTTACCGGCAACCTGTTTAACTGTTTGATTACACGGTATTCGCTCTGCTTAATAATCTTCAGAAACTCGCATTCCTCATGCTCTGACACTGGTTTCTCGACAACTTCTTCTTCTCTCGGCCTAGATACCTCCTCTGATTCCCTCATACTATTTTCTGGAATCACCGTCTCATCCTTCCTCCTCTGAGCTGATTCAGTCATTTCTGGTGAGTAAACCCTTCCACTTCTAGTCATTCTACCTACGCCTGTTACATTAGCCAAACTGCCTTCCCCGTATGGTGTAGTCACACTGAGATCATACTTCCACGGCACTTGGTGGTTATCTGTATAAGGAAATGGTTGTGGGGGTTTCACAATTACAGACGCTACAGGCTTTTACATATGGGACGGTAAAACTGTCGGTGGCTTTAGTACAAAAGGTTGAGGCGAGCTCAAGGGCGGAGCCGGTATAAATGGCCGAGGTTTGATTTTGGGTGGGGCTGGTATGAAAGGTTGCACATGCTCTTCAATAATGACATCAACCTCCTTCTCCTCGCCTTCTACATAGAATTCCACTCTTCCTTCATCCATCATGCTCTAAACTCCTTTCTTGAAATCATCACATCCTTGTATCCCATGCCCCAAACCATGAAAAGGGCATACCACATTCATTTCTTCTCCTCCGAATTCTCCTGGGATTATCATCTCTGCCTTAAGCAGAGCCCTGTATACTGTGGCCATTGGGGTAACTACTTCCTGAATCCGACTTTTAACTTTTTCACATTTTCCAATCATGCCCACTTGATTCCCATCGTGATTAGGCAACGGGTTGGCTGGGGCTGTACTTGCAAAGCTCAACTTCCCAGTCCTCACCAAATCTTGTACAGCGTATTTCAGCCTGAAACAGTTTTCAGTCGAGTGCCCCTCAATCCCTGAGTGGTAGTCACAATGAACATTACGATCATACCAAGCCGCTGGGCTTACCATGGGCTTTGAGAACGGCAATCTTTGAAGCAAATTTTGTTGTAATAATTGTGGAAGAAGCTCAGTATAAGTATATGGGATCGGGTCAATCGATACTCTCCCACTTGCTGGATCTTTTCGGCCTGCCCAATTTGCTGGATTTTTTTGTTGAATTGCTAAAGGTGCACTAGGGCGCTGATCGGTCGTCAGCAATCATAAAAATAATTATCCCAACAATTACTAACTAAACTAGCTAGGGCAAGTAGGGGTCGATCCCATAGAGAGAACGACTTTTCCTTTTCTCAAACAAAACAAATTAATAAAGAGAATTTAAAGAAGAATTAAAATTAAATCTAACTAAAAGTAAATTAACTAAGAAAGCAATTAAGAAAATTAAAGAAAACAATTAATCAAAAGCAGTGAATATTATTGAGAATAACAATTAAATAGAAACCTCCAACATAGAATTAATATCCCTCTTGACAACAATAACATGGATCATTGATATCTAAAGATTATGAGAACCTTGAATAGCCTGTCGGACTTAACCTAAATTACCTTAATTAGATTAGATTACCGATTAAAGTCAATCTATCCCTTTTACTCTTTCAGCAATCAATTACTTTCTTAGGGCTTAGAGATCACTTAGGAATAAAGCATGAAGAACAAGTAATTTAATAACAAGCACAATGAGAAATTTCTCGCCCATTGATTCTTTTCTCTCTTGGATGGAGGATTAATTCACATCCAATTGCTACATAAAATTAAGCTGGAGTGATTAATTCACAACCTAATCTAGCTAATGCTAACTCAATTTATCATGAAAGTGTCGACCCAGTCAATCAAAACAAGCAACATAGAATTCATACAGAGATCCAAGAAATACTCAAATAAATTCTCATATAAAAGCACAAAATCTCACCATGGAATTAGTCAAGAGATCAATTAAATTCTCGTTGGAGAAAAGAAAAGGATTACTCACTCATAAATTGAGTGATCATCCACAAATAAGAAGAAGAAAACTTATCTATGGATGAGGAAGAGAAGGGGGCGGCGGCTCCTAGGGTTTTTCTCCTCCAAACCTTCAACTAAACAATATATCTTATGAAGAATAAAAATTATATACAAAATCTAGTCCTAAGGTGGCTATTTATAGTGGAGAAACAAGGGTAGGGCGGTTTAGGGCTGACTTAGACTCCAAATAGGATTAGATGTCATCCTAGAGTAAAATCCAAGTTAGAATAGGATTCTGGAATTTTTTGGATTTCTACAAAAACTTCACCGGCAGATTCGGGCTTGAAAACAGCAGAATTGGGTTTCAGTCTTCAAAGGAAAGTTGTAGAGCTTGGAGTTAGCTTTCCAACGGCTACTCATGGGCTTAAAACGGACATCTGAGCATAAAGTTATGGCCTTTCTATTAGAGCTGGCAAAATGAACCCGAAACCCGAAACACGCCCGAACCCGAACCCGAAATTACCCGAATTGACCAGAAAAGTCAACGTCCCGAACCCGCCCGAACCCGAACCTGAAATTACCCGAACCTGAGACAACCCGAACCCGAACCCGAACCCGACCCGAGCCCGAGATCAAAATAATATTAAAAAAATCAAGAATTATTTATAAAATAAAAAATTTTCATTATTGTTTAGAAAAAATCACATTTCTTCCTTTTAATATTAAATAAAGCTATTACATATATAAATAAATAAGTCCAAGTTCTTTATAGGTTCAATTAAGGGTCCATTAACTTTTAATTTGTTTAATCTAAGGCTTGCATTTTGATGATTTGTTTAATTTAATACTTAATGTGTTTTAATTTGCTACAATTTAGTATTAATTAGCATTAAATAGTTTAAATTAGTGTTGAACTATATGTATTTTATATTTAATTCAGTTAATTTAATTGTTGCACACAATACACAACTTAATAATTGTCGGTGGCGTTTTCTTTCCAAAGAAGAGTTTTCGCTTTTAGCAAGTAGGATCATTTTCTTCTTGAGATCTTTTACTTTTTTTCATCATGTGGGAGTCTCTGAATGTCTCTAACGATGAGACAGTTCTTTCGTTAGTATTTTTTAAGAATTACTCAATCTTTATATATGCTTCCTCCTTCCTCCGTTCCAAAATAACTGTCGTTTTTTTGGATGAATGTGGTCCTAGGAATATATTGATTATCATGTTATATTACATACTCTATCTTATTATATTATAATTATCAATAAACTTATAGTAAAATAAAAGATAAACAATTATTTTTCTTTTAAAAAAAAATCTTGCACGTTGAATCAGGATGAACTAGAAATTCGATCGGACTCTGAATATCGAAAGTGAACCCGAACCCGACCCGGACCCGAACCCGAACCCGATCCGAGCCCGAACCCGAAAATACCCGAACCCGAAATACCCGAACCCGAAAAATCTCGAACCCGAAAATACCCGAACCCGAAGTACCTGAACCCGAACCCGCCCAATTGCCAGTTCTACTTTCTACCGAGACTGCGCTGAAAACGGGCTTATATCGCAAATCTACGGGATTAATGCGGGATTTGGATATTCTTTTGGATATTAGGCCCCCAAATTGGGATTTTAACTCCAATTATAGGTTTATATGAGCTAAGTATATTCCCATATAAATAATCCAAAATTCCTTAGCTTCAGGGCTTCTTCAGGGCTTGGCTTCAATCCTTTGCAATTTTAGCTCCAATCTTCAATCTTTGCTCCTTGAAATAATTCTTCAATGATCTTCAAATCTTCAAATTGTCTTCAAGAAATCTTCAAACACGAACTTTGCATCTCCAAATCTATACTTAAAATTACTTTGCTAATATCTGTGTAAAAAGTCATCAAAATAGCTCCAAAAGTAGTGAAAACAAGCAAATTCTCAATTTCACTTCTCATAAAGACTAAAAACACAAATACTTAGAAAATAAGGTAAAAATGCACATAAAAGTGGTAAAAAATATAGATTAATAGCCATAAAAATATGCATAATTTGAGCTCGATCATATTTCCCCCACACTTAAACTTTGCTAGTCCCTTAGCAAAATCAATGTAAGTTAATCAAAAATTTTCAAAAGATCAATTTGACTTCATTCATATATCAAAGAATCGATTTAATCATGAAATCAAAATAGTAAAGAACATCAATAATACTTAATCCAAATATCAATCAATAGCAAGCATTATCATTCTTAAGTAGCCATAATCAAAGTAGCTCTAATCACTTACCATCCCTCACTTTTATAACTACTTCTCTCTATAAGCTTGTATATTCATCTTTCTTTCCATTACTCAAAAGATTACAATGTCATAAACAAACCAAGGATTCATGTGGGTTATAATAATTTTTCAAGGGTAATTGTTTTTTAGAAAACTGAGGTTACTAACCTCTGAAGTGTTCATGCTTAGGGGTTACTAACTCCTTTTATTTTAATTTTGAGGCTACTAGCACTCTAGAGGGACAATATTTTTGTTGATCCATGCCTCTTATCCTCTTCCTAAGGGTTACTAACTCCTTTTGTTTAAAGAGAAGAGTGACAACAATGGAGTTTTTTTTTTAACAGAAAATATCTCTTCTCCTCTTGCATAAGATCACTTCTTTATGAAAACAATTTAATTAGCCTTTATATAGATAGTCCCCCACACTTATTCTTGACAAATCTATAGCATGCTTTCTTAATTGTAACTTCAATCAAAATTCAATACAAGTTCTAGAAATAGATAATCATGAAAGCAGTGAATAATAAGATCATATCACAAACTCAAATTATACCTAATTCTAAGAAATCAAAACTTCTTACTATAAATTAATCAAAGAATAAAGCATTATTAAAAATTCTAAACATTCATCAAAATCAAATCAATCATTCAATATATTCTTGAAAAATCAAAGAGTTTGAAAAATCATCAAAATTTCAATTTCAAAAATCAATTTTTTCGAAAAAATTTTCAAAAATTGGGGAAAATAGGCGATCCAAAACAATCATATTTTTATTCTAGATTCTCATGCAAAAGACTATCATATGACTCAATAATCAAACAATAATCCTACAATCAAGTATTCACCCCCCCCCCCCCCCCCCACACTTAAAATTCACATTGTCCTCAATGTAAAAGCAATCATAAAATCAAAGCATGCAAAATAGCTTACCAAAAATAAAAAGTTAAGGTTCATGGAACATACCTGGGCAGCTTTTGATGAAGATAATTACTCGAACAAAAAGACAGTAAAAATTAAAGTGATAGGAAAATAAAACTAGATAGTTTATTAATTAAACTTGAAAAATAAAGACATAAAATAAAAGAAAATTAAAGATAAAACATAAACTGAATAACTAAACCTAAGATGCTTAAGAATAAAATCCTAAATTAAAATCTTAATTTTAAAACCTAAATTGGTTTAGGAATAGCCTTTTCCAATAAATTGAAGAGGTTTTCCAAATTCCCAATTATAGTATCAAAATCCTCTCTTAAGCTAGCAACTTGATCACTTAAGTCTTTAAATTGAGCAAGGAAAGGATGAGATTCTTCCTTATTTCCTTCTCTTGATTCACCTCCTCTTTTCCTTCCTTATTCTCATCACTAGAAGCATCACTTGATTCAGTAGTAGAAGCAATTATCACAATATCATCTTCACCTTGACCTTCCTCATACAATGGATCTCTTGGTCCAATTGGAATTGAGGACTTATCCTTTAATTCTTCCAAGGTAAAAACAGTAGCAAAAGGTGCAGTTCTTGGTTGATTAGATGAAGAAGCATAAAAAGGGTCATGAAACCGTTGAGGAAAATGGGCACATCGTATAGGAGGTCTATAGGGTGGCCTATAGGGTTTGGTGCGATACCCATCAATCTTTGGCATAGGAAAAGGCTTACTCCAAGGTGCAACATGAGGTCGAATTCTCCCATTGAAATTCCTGGGGTGAGAGAATCGATTTCCATTGGGATGGAAACGCTTTGCAAATTCCTTTTCAGCTTTTTCCTTTGATCTTATAACAGCTTCAGCTTCATGCGACTTGTTAGCTTTGTCCCAAAGAAATTGATAAATCATCCTAGCTTTGGAACCAGGTTTAGCTTCAATTTCATCCTTAGGTAGCAACGAAATCATACTCAATAGTTCATGGCAATCTTGGCGTATAAAACTTCCTTGAAACTTTGGACCGAATTGAGAAGCTCCAATTTGATAAAATTGATCCTTAAACTTCTTGAATTGAACTTCAAAATCCATAGTTGTTGTTGCTAGCATCATCGACATCTTTAATTGAAAAAGGGTTGTCGACTTCTTCTTATATTGAGGAGAATAGCAAATCGACTTGCTCCCTTAATGGTCGACTTCCTTGTCGACTTGGTTCTTGTAAAGTCAACTTTGCTCTTAGTCGACTTCTCCTCTAATCGGCCTTGCTCTCAAAAATTGCTTCTTAACCGAATCTCAAGCTCCAAATTACTTTTTGTGATTTGATGAATAAAGAGAGAATAGAGGTGCCTTTATATAGTGATCAAATTCTAGTTCTAAGAGGTTTTAGTTAGAGTAAAAAGTAAGAAACATACCTTGTTTAGGAATACTTTACCTATATGGAAAAGGTGTTGGTTGGAAATCCATTAGGAACTCAATTTCCTAGTCAAAATAGGAAATTAAAATCCTAACACACTTTGCATAGGCATGGCGCGGCACTTGCATGACATCTTCTCCTTAGTTCCGGACTTGGCGCGGCATTGTCCTACTGCGAGCGGGACATGGCCGGGCGTAGCTCGGTTCAAGGCCGAGCAGGTCCTGGCGGTGGCGCGGGCTGGTGCGCGCGGGACGCGGGCTGTTGCTGCTGGTGGTGTCTCGGGCTTTGCCGGTTAAGGCTGGCATCGCACATGCTAAGGCGCGACATAGGTGCATGGCGTGGCTGGCGATAGCTTGCTGGTGTCCGGTGCTGGCTCGATGATGTCCGATGCTATCCGGCTGAAGTGCATGTCATTGCTTGGTGATGACCGGGTCATGCTTGGTGTGGTGCCGAGCTTGGCCTGGCGATGGCGCAGTAATGCTGAGCCTTAGCCGGGTCAAGGCTTGGTATTTGTGCGGCATGACCAAGTTATGACCGGCCATGCATGCTAACTCTCCGGGTTTCGACCGGTCATTCATGGTTTATGACTTGGTACTTTTTACTCCTTAGATAAAAATTCACGAAACAAAAATTAAAATTAAAATTGAGCTGCCTCCCAATAAGCACTTGTTTAAAGTCATTAGCTTGACTCTTCCTCTCTTCGACCCTAAATTGGAAGATAAACGGGATCCTCCAATTTAATTTCTTCAATCAACGTTATTGTTATTGGATCGAAGTAAGGCTTGAGTCTTTGCCCATTAACTTTAAATGAATTCCCTTTAGCTGGATTAATAATTTCCACTGATCCATTAGGGTAAACTTGTATTATCTCGTAAGGTCCTCCCCATTTTGATCTTAATTTTCCATGATGTTTGATTGAGCTTGTAAATAACAAAACCTTCTGACCTTCATGGAATGTTCTTCTTAATATCCTTTGATCATGCAGAGCTTTAGTCTTTTCCTTGTAAATTCTTTTATTCTCATAGGCTCATTCCTAATTTCCTCAAGCTCTTGTAATTGTAACATCCTTTGAATTCCAGCCTTGTCAAAATTAAGATTGCATTGCTTAACTGCCCACCATGCTTTGTGCTCTAATTCCACAGGTAGATGACATGGTTTTCCAAACACAATTCTGTATGGGGACATACCTAAAGGTGTCTTATAAGCTGTACGATAGGCCCATAAAGCATCTTCTAGTCGCATACTCCAATCTTTTCTTTGAACATTAACTGTTTTCTCCAAAATCAGCTTCACTTGACGATTAGATATCTCAGCTTGTCCACTAGTTTGAGGATGATATGAAGTAGATACCCTATGGTGTACTACATATTTTTCAACTAGTGTTTGAACAATTTTATTGCAAAAATGAGTTCCACGATCACTGATGAGGTATCTTGGTATTCCAAATC
>AWWV01014795.1:0-26337 GCA_001974805.1 Corchorus capsularis | reverse complement strand
TCGGCACAGCTCCATTGTTGTTGGTTCATCTCAATCTTGATTTCGGCATGCTCTTGTAAATTGTCTTTAGTGTAGTTCGGCTCTCCTTTAGCTTGTTGATGTGCGGCATGGGTTGGATAAGGGTCTTGTAACTCTTTTCCACTCCTTAAAGAAATTGCACTGACATTCTCTCTAGGAGGTACCTTTGATTGTGATGGCATCCTTTGTTGACCATGTGTCTTGAGATCACTCAAATCACTAGCTAATTGACTTATTTGTTTTCTCATCATCTCCATAGCTTCCTTGATTTGTTGTAACTCAATGGCTTGTGAAGTTTGAAAATTAGGTCTTTGAAAATTCGGCCTTCCTTGAAAATTACCTTGGTTCCCATATTGTTGACTCGGTTGTTCAGGTCTCCAATAAGGTTCAGGCTTCCTTTGATAAGCTCCTTGTAATCCCACGGCATTGACTCCTTTCTTGTTGTCTTCCAAAGTCGCACAAACCCTAGGCACACTTGAAAATTCGCATGGAACAAATCAGTGAGCAAAGCGATTTGTTGATTCGTCTCTTGAAGTTGTTGCTCCAATGAGGTGGAATAGGTAGAAACTTCATTAATTCTTCTTATAGGGCCTTCTCTTGCGTAGTCTTCTCGAGATTCAAATTGTTGAGTGTTTGCAGCCATATTTTCCACTAAAGTCCAAGCTTCGGCAGGAGTTTTGTCGATGAAGGCTCTCCACTTGCAGAATCGATGGAAGATCTGTCAAACGGTAGTAATCCTTCGTAGAAGTACTGGATCAGCAGCTGTTCATTGATTTGGTGATTGGGGCAGCACGCACAAAGTGTTTTGAAACGTTCCCAATATTCATGCATTGTTTCTCCATGGCGTTGCGTAATTCCGCAAATCTCCTTCCTTATACTTGATGCTTTATGTGCAGGAAAGTACTTTTCCGAGAACAGCTTCTTAAGGCTCGTCCAAGATGTGATTGAACCAGTGGGTAGTAGGTACAACCAATCTTTTGCTCGGTCCATAAGAGTGAACGGAAAGGTTCTTAACATGAATTGATCTTCAGGAATACCTTGAATACTTGTAGATGCGCAGGCAATCTGGAAATCAGTAAGATGTCGGTGAGGATCTTCTCCAGGCAAACCGTGAAATTTGGGTAAAATCTGAATAAATCCAGATTTAATTTCAAAGTTTTCAGTTGTATTTGGATATTGGATGGCTAAGCGTTTGGTTTTGACATTTGGTGCAGCTAACTCTCTCAGAGTTTTGGGTTGTTCTTCTTCAGCCATATCTTCTGACGATGTTGAAACAGCAGATCTAGGTGAACTTGGTTGAGAACTCGAATCGGATGCTTCCTCTTCTTGTAATCGGTTTTGTGTCTTCTTCTTCTTCTTCTGAAATAGTGTTCTTTCAGGCTCAGGATTGAATTCTAAGCCTTCAGTACTACTACTTCTTGTCTTTGGCATGCAGTTTCCTAGAAAAATCAAACAAAACTAAAAAGAAAAATTAGCAGTAACAGTTCTTAAATAAAATAAAAAGCAGAAACAGAAAATAAAAATATTTTTTTATTTTAAAAAGGAAAAAACGGAAAAAGAAAAATTAATTTTTTTTTAAATAAAAATCGGAAACCCTAATTTTAAAAACGGAAAAAATAATATTTTTTTTTTCGACTCAAAAATCTTTTTTTTTTAGAAAAAACGGAAAAAACAAAAACTAATTTTCGGATCTAATCTCTCTTCACTTTCTCTCAATTCAATTCCCTTCCCCGGCAACGGCGCCAAAATTTATGATCGTGTCGTCTATGACCATAAAAATAATCCCCACAAATAACTAACTAGAATAGCTAGGGCAAGTAGGAGTCGAATCCCAAAAAGAAGGTTTATGTGATGAACAATCAAAAGATAGAAAGATCTTTTCCAAAAATCGATTAGAAAACATGGGATTAAATAAATAACAATTATAAAGAAAACAATTAAACTAAAAATAAAGCAAAGCAAATCTAAATCTAAATCTAAAGAAAATTAATAAAGCAAACAATAATTATAAAGCATACTTCTTCACCAGTGGTATCCTTCAATCAAATTAACTATGGATCCTAGATTTAAAAGGAGAATTTCGCATCTTATTCTTGACTGACAACTGATATAGGTTTCCCAACATGTATTTTAGATAAGAAGCCGATTAGAGCTGCAGTTATCCCTATTATTCCTTCAATGATCGATTACTTTCTTAGGGCTTAAAGATCACTTGAGAACAAAGCATTAAGAACAGTTAATTTTACACACATGCCTATAAATAGAACCATACGAAGAGAAATTTCTCGCCCTCCGGTGGACAAATACCCATTAAGCAGCGATTAAACAAACCTAATTTGCTACATACAATCAAACTTGAGTGATTAATTCTAAGTATGATCTAGCCATAGATCTTCCTCTTACATCCTTAGTGGCCACATAATTCAGATAAGATTCAGAATCATAAAATTATTCTAGGGTTTTGACTACTATCATCAAGAACTTAACACAAAATTATAAGTATAGAAATCTCACCATAATCAATTGATTGAATTCACCAAAGGATCAGAAGTATTAAGGATTTAGCTACTCATGGATTTGGGAAAATCCATGAGAGGCATAAGAATACTTACAGGACTGGGGGAGGCGGAATCTCCCCTTTGAAAACCCTAGGGACGTCGCACCCCTCTATGGCTAGAGAGGGTGTCGACTTCTCCCCTTCTAAAACTAGAGAAAAACCTAAAAACTAAAGAAAGGAAGAAAAAGAGAATAATCTAAAATTTGTGGATTGTGAAGTTGTGTGATTTGTGATACAGGAGGTGGCTATTTATAGTGGAGAATAAGGGTAGGACGGTTTAGGCTCTTTTCTTGGAGTCCAAATAGGATTAGGTGTCATCCTAGAGTAGTCTCCAAGTTAAAAGTGGACTTCTAGAATTTCCTGGAAATTTCTAGAATTGAGTAGGGACTTTGACTTCAGTTTCGGGCTTGAAGATGACAGATCTGGGCTTTGCTTTTCGAAAGAAAGTTGTAGAGCTCGGAGTTAGCTTTCCAACGAGTACTCATGGGCTTAAAACGGACATCTGAGCAGAAAGTTATGGCCTTTCTACGAAGACTGCGCTGAAACCGGGCTAATATCGCAAATCTACGGGATTATTGCGGGATTTGGATATTCTTTTGGATATTAGGCCTATTAATTGAGATTTTAACTCTATATGGGCTGAGTATATTCCCATATAAATAATCCAAAAATCCTCAACTTCAGGGCTTCTTCTGGCCTTGTCTTCAATCCTTAACAAATTAAGCTCCAAATCTTCAATTTTGCTTCTTGAATTAATTCTTCAATTGTCTTCAATTCTTCAAAATATCTTCAATCACGAACTTCGAATCTTCAAATCTTCATTCCAAGTGCCTAAATCCATAGTTGAGTAAAAAGTCTCCAAAATAGCTCCAAAAAGAGTGAAAAACAATAAGTTTTCACTTTTCTTGTCTTCAGGACCTAAAAACACAAATACTTACAAAATAGGGTAAAAACACATATAAAAATAGCAAAAAGTATATAAAAATAGCTATAAAAACATGCATAATTTGAGCTCGATCACTCTCGCTCAAATAAGCGACCATTCAGTATAGAACACTAGATCTCATGGGAAAAATCGACAGTCCAAATTAGTGACAATGGGGAACGGAAGCTTGCCATAAGAAGGGAATTTCTAAGACCGTTGAACTCTTTTCATACATGCATAACATCTGCATAGCTTTTTGTTATTTATATTTATAATTGTTAAATTTGTTGCACTTTTGACTACGAATGTTTGCTGAATTGGGTGATCACCACTAAGGAACAGTTCCCAAAGCGCTCTATAATTTTCACTTGGGCAATGAGTAAAGGAATGTCTGATTAATAAAAGGTTTGAATGAGCAAAACAAGATTTTTAAATAAACAATTGTGTTTTGAACAAAAAAGATAAGATAAGATCGAAACTGGAACGTTTTCTTAAAAGATGATAACATGATTACTCGATTTGTGTCAACACAGCTCAGAATCCCAAATTTCATTGTTCCTAAAAGAGCCCATTCTTTTTCTTGGAACCAATTCAAATTTGAAACATATTGAGATTCTTCCATTTTTTGTGGCAAATTATTTTCAAAAGGCCAAGTTCAAATCATTTTTCAGGCCTTGGAAGACAAATTGGTTCAAAAAATCAAATAAGCCCACCAAGAGTGCACCTTTCAAATCACTTCACTCGTCAAAGCATCTTTACCCTTCTTGTAATTAGCAGTAGGGGCAATATTCTGTATGCTCATCAATAAAGAGGTCATTTAATAGAATGGAGGCAAAAGACATCGATCATTAAATTCCCATCAAAGAAAAAGAAAACTGGGTCTAAAAAAGAAAGAGGTCGCAAAAAGAGAATAAAAGAATGGCAACATCATATGCATGCAAAGATTTTTAGGACAGTTAAAACAAGAGACATTTTTCAAAAAAATTGTTTTCAAGAAAAGGTTTTCAAAAATGAGTTTTCAAAAAAGTTTTTGAGTTTTTAAGGGTCACCTTTCATCAAAATATCCAGATCTGAAATGATAAATGGCCTTCTTTCTTATTTCTTCGCTTGCAGAAAAATTATCCATTGTTGTCCCCTTTGAGCCTTAGGGATTTTCTTTCGAATCAACCCTGATCAAGGATCACCCTCCACACTGGAGGTAAAGAAGAAGCAGAGCTTATTGTAAATTGGAAATGATACCCAAGCACACTAATAGGGATGATGTGAGTAAAAGGAAAGAAGAAAAGTGAGATGGATTGAAAAAAATATGTCTAAGAATGTCAATAAGGATAATGTGAATAAAAGAAAGTAAGAAGAAGATGAACTTGTTAGGAAAAGGCAGTGGAATCAATGAAGAAAATGTAGTACATGCAATGGTAAAATGTTATCTGAGATCATCAAAGACTCCATTGCAATAATAGCATATGCCAAAAAGGAAATAAAAACAAGTGAAATTCAATAGCGCAGAAGCAGCAGTCAGTCATAAAGCTTCATTTTCAAGAGGAAAACAAAAAAAGATCAAGCAGAGTCCCAAAAGTATAAGCGGTTGCTCAAGCAAGCAAGGGAATTCACAGTGTGATTGATATCAAAGGAAAATCATAAATTACAGTTCAAAAACAGGACATCCTTCGCATTCAACTCAAAGAAAAGAAAAAGGAAAAAAAAGAAGAAGAAAAAAGAAAAAAGAAAAAAAAAACTCAGCCTAAAAAAGAAAGAGGTTGGAAAAAAATAAACAAAATATAAGGAAGGGTCCAAGTTGAAAACCCGCAAAGGGCGGCTTGGATCCATTGGGGGTCGCTTGAGTTGAAAACCCGAAAAGGACGGCTCAAGTGAAGGATGGAAAAGGAGAAAACTTGAGTTGAAAACCCGCAAAAGGCAACTCAAAGTGGAAAACAGGATGTGAGAACATATAGAATAAAGAAGAAGTTAAATGAACAAGTTTAGGATTGGAAGCTTGGAAAGAACAGTATTCGAATGGAAAGGGCATCGATCAAAGTTAAAAGAAATTTTCATGCAAAGAAGAAAATGATCCTTAGATCAAGCACCCTCAAACACATTTTTAGCCTTTTACCTTTTCTTTGGCACCCCTAACCCAATCCCATATTACGTGCCTAATAAAGTTCATCTTTAATCAGGTCAGGATATTGAAGGTGAAGGGATTGTTCCCAAACTAAAAATTATTTTTGCAAAAGAAAAAGGGTTTTTCTCAAAGGTTTTTAGAAAAAATTGGTTTCACAAGTTTTTTTTCTTTTTTCAAGTACCAGTGCATGATGAAAAAAAAGAAGAAAAAAGAATGAGAAAGAGAAAAGAAAAAGGAAAAAGGAAAAAGAAGAAGAAGAAGAAGCTCTAGGGTGAAAACCCGAAAAAAAGGCAGTTTAGAGCAAGGATGGGAATTCGTGGAGCCTCCAAAACAGTCAAAGAAAGCATGACCTCTTTCGCAAGTAATAAGCATTGACTTAAGAGTGGACAAAGTCATCAAACATATCATTCTTGACAAGTGAAGCCAACACGCCAAAATAAATCTATTTGACATTGTTGATACAAACCATTTTCGAACCATACTTCTTTTGAGAAAGTCTCTTTTAGTGGGGCAACATGTGGGGCATTTTTAGGAAAGTCATAAAATGTTTTCAGGGGGCATAAGGGGCAATGTCTTGTGGGATCATTTTAAACCATGTCATATTTTAAGAAGAATTCAACTACATGGTCAATACATACTAGACATTGACTTCTGAATTAAATTATGTTGCAGGAAGTTGGCGAGGAAAATGGTACCAAGATTGGGGAAAATGAGTTAGCAAAGAGGCTTGTCAAGGATACAGTGGGTAAAATAAGGGAAGTTAGAATGACTTTACTTTCCTTATTTGATCCAACATTCAGTCATTCGGCATTCATGGGCATTCATACATGCATACATGAGAACATTCCATCCTCATTCCTAGCAGGAATTTACAAGATGAGGAATTAAGTTCATTGCAAGAGCAGAAAGAGGAATTCAGATTCGGGCATTGTATGTTCATTACAAAATAGGATTCTGGAATTTTCTGGATTTCTGCAGAAACTTCACTGGCAGATTCGGGCTTGGAAACAGCGGAATTGGGTTTCGGACTTCAAAGAAAAGTCTTAGAACTTGGAGTTAGCTTTCCAACGGCTACTCATGGGCTTAAAACGGACATCTGAGCATAAAGTTATGGCCTTTCTACCGAGATTGCGCTGAAACCGGGCTTATATCGCAAATCTGCGGGATTATTGCGGGATTTGGATACTCTTTTGGATATTAAGCCTACAAATTGGGATTTTAACTCCAATTATAGGTTTATATGGGTGAGTATATTCCCATATAAATTATCCAAAAATCCTCAACTTCAGGGCTTCTTCTGGGCTTGGCTTCAATCCTTTACAATTTGAGCTCCAATTTTCAATTCTTACTCCTTGAAATAATTCTTCAATGATCTTCAAATCATTAAATTATCTTCAAGAAATCTTCAAACACGAACTTTGCATCTCCAAATCTATACTCAAATTTACTTTGCTAATATCTGTGTAAAAAGTCATCAAAATAGCTCCAAAAGTAGTGAAAACAAGCAAATTCTCAATTTCACTTCTCATAAAGACTAAAAACACAAATACTTAGAAAATAAGGTAAAAATGCATATAAAAGTGGTAAAAAGTATAGAAAAATAGCCATAAAAATATGCATAATTTGAGCTCGATCATATTTTCCCCCACACTTGAACTTTGCTAGTCCCTTAGCAAAATCAATGTAAGTTAATCAAAATTCAATATTTTCAAAAGATCAATTTGACTTCATTCATATATCAAGAATCAATTTAATCATGAAATCAAAATAGCAAAGAACATCAATAATACTTAATCCAAAGATTAATCAATAACAAGCATTATCATTCTTAAGTAGCCATAATCAAAGTAGCTCTAATCACTTACCATCCCTTACTTTTATAACTACTTCTCTCTATAAGCTTGTATATTCATCTTTCTCTCCATTACTCAAAAGATTACAATGTCATAAATAAACCAAGGATTCATGTGGGTTATAATAGTTTTTCAAGGGTAATTGTTTTTAGAAAACTGAGGTTACTAACCTCTGAAGTGTTCATGCTTAGGGGTTACTAACTCCCTTTATTTTAATTTTGAGGCTACTAGCACTCTAGAGGGACAATATTTTCTGTTGATCGATGCCTCTTATCCTCTTCCCAAGGGTTACTAACTCCTTTTGTTTAAAGAGAAGAGTGACAACAATGGAGTTTTTTTTTTAACAGAAAATATCTCTTCTCCTCTTGCATAAGATCACTTCTTTATGAAAACGGTTTTAATTACCCTTTATATAGATAGTCCCCCACACTTATTCTTGACAAATCTATAGCATGCTTTCTTAATTGTAACCTCAATCAAAATTCAATACAAGTTCTAGAAATAGATAATCATGAAAGCAATGAATAATAAGATCATATCACAAACTTCAATTATACCTAATTCTAAGAAATCAAAACTTCTTACTATAAATTAATCAAAGAATAAAGCATTATTAAAAATTCTAAACATTCATCAATCATAATCAAATCAATCACTTAATATATGCTTGAAAAATCAAAGAGTTTGAAAAAAAATCATCAAAATTTTCAATTTCAAAAATCAATTTTTCCGAAAAATTTTTCAAAAAACAATGGGGAAAATAGGCGATCAAAAACAATCATATTTTTTATCCTAGAGTGTCATGCAAAAGACTATCATATGACTCAATAATCAAACAATAACTCAATCAAGTATTCACCCCCCCCCCCCCCACACTTAAAATTCACATTGTTCTCAATGTAAAAGCAATCATAAAATCAAAGCATGCTTACCACAATTAAAAAGTTAAGGTTCATGAAAGATACCTGGGCGGCTTTGCTGAAGATAATTACTCGAACAAAAAGACAATAAAAATTAAAATGATAGGAAAATAAAACTAAATAGTTTATTAATGAAACTTGAAAAATAAAGACATAAGATAAAGAAAAATTAAAGATAAAGCATAAACTAAATAACTAAACCTAAGATGCTTAAAAGTAAAATCCTAAATCTAGAAAACATAAATTGAAATTAAAATTCTTATTTGAAAACCTAATTTGGTTTAGGAATAGCCTTCTCCAATAAATTGAAGAGGTTTTCCAAATTCCCAATTATAGTATCAAAATCCTCTCTTAGGCTAGCAACTTGATCACTTAAATCCTTAAATTGAGCAAGGAAAGGATGAGATTCTTCCTTAATTTCCTTGTCTTGATTCACCTCCTCTTTTCCTTCCTTATTCTCATCACTAGAAGCATCACTTGATTTAGAAGCAGAAGCAATTATCACGATATCATCTTCACCTTGACCTTCTTCATACAACGGATCTCTTGGTCCAATTGGAATTGAAGACTTATCCTTTAATTCTTCCAAGGTAAAAACAGTAGCAACGGGTGCAGTTCTTGGTTGATTAGATGAAGAAGCATGATAAGGATCATGAAACCGTTGAGGAAAAGGGGCACATCGCATAAGAGGTCTATAGGGTGGCCTATAGGACTTGGTGCGATATCCATCAATCCTTGGTATAGGAAAAGGCTTACTCCAAGGTGCAACATGAGGTCGAATTCTCCCATTAAAATTCCTTAGTTGGGAAAATCGATTTTTATAGGGATGGAAACGCTTTTCAAATTCTTTCTCAGCTCTTTCCTTTGATCTTATAACAGCTTCATGCGACTTGTTAGCTTTGTCCCAAAGAAATTGGTAAATCATCCTAGCTTTGAAACCTGGTTTAGCCTCAATTTCATCCTTAGGTAGCAACGAAATCATACTCAAGAGTTCATGGCAATCTTGGCGAAGAAAACTTCCTTGAAATTTTGGACCGAATTGAGAAGCTCCAATTCGATAAAATTGATCCTTAAACTTCTTGAATTGAACTTGAAAATCCATGGTTGTTGTGGCTAGCATCATCCATATCTTCAATTGAAAAGGGCTTGTCGACTTCTTCTTAGGTTGAGGAGAATAGCCAAATGGACTTGCTCCCTTAATGGTCGACTTCCTTGTCGACTTGCTTCCTCTAATCGACTTTGCTCTAGTCGACTTCTCCTCCAATCGGCCTTGCTCTCACAAATTGCTTCTTAACCGAATTCTTAAGGTCCAAATTACTTCTTGTGATTTGATGAATAAAGAGAGAATAGAGGTGCCTTTATATAGTGATCAAATTCTAGTCCTAAGAGGTTTTAGTTAGAGTAAAAAGTAAGAAACATACCTTGATTAGGAGTACTTTACCTATATGGAAAAGGTATTGGCGTTGGAAATCAATTAGGAACTCAATTTCCTAGTTAATATAGGAAATTAAATCCTAACACACTTTGCATGGGCATGGCGCGGCACTTGCATGGTGAAGTCCGGGTTTGGCGCGGCATTCTCCTTGTGCGAGCGGGACATGGCCGGGCATGGCTCGGATCAAGGCCGAGTAGGTCCTGGTGGTGGCGTGGGACGCGGGCTGCTATCGTTGATGCTGTCTCGGCATGGAACGGAGTGGAGCGGCTGCTGCCTCGGGCTTAGCCTGTTAGTGCTGTTATAGCGCGGCTAGGGCGCGGAATATAGCGCGGCATGGCTGGTGCTAGTTCGATGATGTCCGGTGTTGTCTGGCTAGAGTTCATGGCATGGCTCGATGACATCTGGGCCATGCTTGGTGCGGTGCCGAACTTGGCCTGGTGATGGAGCGGTAATGCCGAGCCTTAGCCCGGTCAAGGCTTGGTGTTGTGCGACATGACCAAGTTATGACCGGCCATGCATGCTAATTCTCCGAGTTTCATCCGAGCATGCATGGTTTATGGCTTGGTGCTTGGTACTTTTTACTCCTTGGATAAATTTTCTTCAATTTAATGGAGAAAATTCATAAAACTAAAAAATTAAAATTGGGTTGCCTCCCAATAAGCGCTTGTTTAAAGTCATTAGCTTGACTCTTCCTTTTCTTCGACCTTAAATTGGAAGATAAATAGGATCCTCCAATTTAATTTCTTCAATCAACGCTATTGTCAATGGTTCGAAGTAAGGCTTGAGTCTTTGTCCATTAACTTTAAATGGATTCCCTTTAGCTAGATTAATAATTTCCACTGATCCATTGGGGTATACTTGTATTATCTCATAAGGTCCTCCCCATTTTGATCTTAATTTTCCATGATGTTTGATTGAATTTGTAAATAACAAAACTTTCTGACCTTTATGGAATTGTCTTCGTAATATCCTTTGATCATGCAGAGCTTTAGTCTTTTCCTTGTAAATTCTTGCATTCTCATAAGCTTCATTCCTAATTTCCTCAAGCTCTTGTAATTGTAACATCCTTTAAATTCCAGCCTTATCAAAGTTAAGATTGCATTGCTTAACTGCCCACCATGCTTTGCGTTCTAATTCCACAGGTAAAGGACATGGTTTTCCAAACACAATTCTGTATGGGGACATACCTAGGGGTGTCTTATAAGTTGTACGATAGGCCCATAAAGCATCTCGTAGTCGCATACTCCAATCTTTTCTTTGAACATTGGCTGTTTTCTCCAAAATCAGCTTCACTTGTCGGTTAGATATCTCAGCTTGTCCACTAGTTTGAGGATGATATGAAGTAGATACCCTATGGTGTACTCCATATTTTTCAACTAGTGCTTGGACAATCTTATTAAAAAAATGAGTTCCACGATCACTGATGAGGTATCTTGGTATTCCAAATCGATGAAGAATATTATTCTTCAAAAATTTGACCACAATCCTAGCATCATCTTTCTCCGTAGCAATAGCTTCAACCAATTTAGAAACATAATCCACGGCTAAGAGAATCTAATACTTCTTGTCTGATGGAGGAAAAGGTCCCATGAAATCAATTCCCCATACATCGAAGACTTCAGCAACGAAAATAGGTGATTGAATCATCTGATTCCTTTTCGATATTCCTCCAACTCTTTGGCATTGTGGACAGGCTTTGCAAAACTCATAAGAATCCTTGAAAAGTTTAGGCCAATAGAAGCCACACTCCAGGATTTTTCTTGCGGTCTTCTTGTGTCCAAAGTGGCCTCCACATTCATCTCCATGGCAAAATTTCAAAACGGATTGAGTCTCATTGTCGGGAATGCATCTTCTCATTACTAAGTCGGATCCTTGCCTCCATAAGTACGGATCATCCCATAAATAATACTTGGCATCACTTATGATCTTCAATTTTTGTCCTCTGCTAAGATCTGAAGGTAGGCGACGAGCAACTAAGTAATTGACAATATCAGCATACCAGGGAAGTTAAGAAACGACAAACAATTCTTCAAAAGGCAGCACTTCATTGATTGTGATTTCCTCTTCCTTGCTCTCAATTCTACTTAGGTGATCGGCAACAACATTCTCAGCTCCTTTCTTGTCACGTATTTCGATATCAAACTCTTGGAATAACAAAAGCCATCGCATAAGCCTAGCTTTTGCTTCTTTCTTTTTCATTAGATATCTGAATGTAGCATGATCGGAGTAGATTATCACCTTAGATCCTAAAATATATGGTCTAAACTTCTCCAAAGCAAAGACAACGACAAGCATCTCTTTTTCTGTGGTAGTGTAGTTCTTTTGAGCAGCATCTAGGGTTCTTGAAGCATAATAGATAACATGAGGTACCTTGTCAACTCTCTGACCAAGAACAGCTCCAATGGCAACGTCACTTGCATCACACATTATTTCGAACGGTAGTTTCCAATCAGGTGGCTTCACAATTGGAGTGGTGGTGAGTGCAGTCTTCAATTTATCGAATGCTTCCTTGCAATCATCTCCAAATTCGAACTCTACATCCTTCTGTAATAATCTACACATGGGTGCTGAGATCTTTGAGAAATCCTTGAAAAATCTTCGGTAGAATCCAGCATGGCTTAAGAATGAACGGATATCTTTGACACATGTCGGATATGGCAGGTTCTATACAATGTCGACTTTGGCTTTATCGACTTGCATCCCCTCTTTGGATACTACATGGCCTAGAACAATGCCTTGTTCTACCATGAAGTGGCATTTTTCGGCATTCAATACCAATTTGGTTTCAACACACCTTTTCAAGATGAGTTCTAGATTATTGAGACATTGATTGAAGTTATCTCCATAGACTGTGAAATCGTCCATGAAAACTTCCATCTTATCTCCCACATAATCTTGAAAGATGCTCATCATACACCTTTGAAAAGTTGCAGGTGCATTGCATAAACCAAAAGGCATTCTTGTGTAAGCATACGTACCAAAAGGGCATGTAAACGTGGTCTTCTCTTAATCTTCAGATGCAATTGGAATTTGAAAGTATCCCGAGTATCCGTCCATAAAACAATAGTAGGCCTTGCAAGCTAATCTTTCCAACATTTGATTAATGAATGGCAGCGGAAAGTGATCCTTCTTTGTGGCAGAATTCAGCTTTCTGTAGTCAATGCATACTCCATCCATTCTGTAGTCTTTGAGGAACTAGCTCTCCATCCTTGTTTTCTACGACAGTAAAACCGGACTTCTTTGGAACTACTTGGACCGGACTGACCCGTTTACTATCTGATATAGCATAAATGAGACCAGCTCCAAGTAATTTGAGAACTTCATCTTTAACAACTTCAGCAAGATTAGGATTTAGTCTTCTTTGTGGCTGTTGAACTGCTACTGCATCATCTTCAAGTCGAATCCTATACATGCATACAGTAGGACTTATTCCTTTGATATCAGCTACAGTCCATCCAATGGCTTCTTTGTATTCCTTCTAGAGTCTGATTAGTTGTTCTTCTTGTAAATTGTTCAATTTACTTGAAATAACAACAGGCAGGGTATCATTATCTCCAAGGAAAACATGTTTCAGACCTTCAGGAAGCGGTTTCAGCTTGACATCTGGAGGTTGAATGATAGATGGTAATGGCTTGGGCGTTGGCTCTAGATTGATGTAAGAAATCGTCTCCACCTCTTCGTTGAATGATAGTTCTCTGACAGTTTCTGCTATCTCTTTTGGCATCTCGACTTCTGCTTCTTCAACGTCTTGCTGATGTAGACTTTTGGTGAGGATCACTTCAAGTTCATCTTCTTGGTTGAGTTCTTGTACTTCTTCTGAATAAGTACCAATTGTGTCAATGGAATAGATAGAATGAATTTCGGCAGGAGCTTCTATTGATTCACTTATGTTGAATACAATAGGCTTTCCATCGAATTCCATAGTGATTGTTCCTTCCTTTGCGTTGAAATCCATACTTGCTGCAATCAAAAGCGGTCTTCCTAACAGTAGTGGCATTTGAGGTAGATGAATGTCATCTTCGCTCATCTTCAAGACATAGAAATCTGCAGGAAAAACAAAATCTCCTATCTGCACTAAAACATTCTCAACTAAACCTTCAGGTTTATGGTTAGTTCTATCAGCAAATTGGATAATAAGATCAGTTTCAAGCAGAGGTTCTATTTTCAATTGCTTATAAACAGAATAAGGCATGATATTAATCAAAGATCCATATTCACACATAGCATTACCTACTTCATTCTTTCCTATACTACAAGTAATAGAAAAGGAACCTAAACTATTGCATTTATGATGCAATTTCCTTTGATAAGCAGCAGATATATTTTCATCCATGCAGGCATATTTTTTATCATACTTAGTCTTATTATTGCATAATTCTCTGAGGAAAAAAGTATACCTTGGTACTTTGACTATTTCATCAACTAAAGGAATGTTTACCTCTAATTTCCGAAGTAAATTGAGTTGTTGAGCAAACCTTTGAGGGAATGGTAATGGATCATACTTAGCTTGCATCTCCTCCATCCATTCTTCTTCTGATTGTTGATGCTCATCGTTTATTGCAGCAGGTAAGTCGTTCTTGATCTCGGTTGAAGTCTTCATATCTCCTTTTATTGGCTCATCGAACACATCAATAGGTGATGATGTATCAGGGAAAACAGGTGCTGGAGGTGAAGATATCGTAGGTTGTAATAGCTTATCATGTACTTCCAACTCTTGTGGGTATCGACTTAGAGGTTCTCCAATGGCGTTGATCCCACATCCTTGTATGTTTCCTCTCATAGGTCCTTGCGGCACATATGGGGGAATTTGAGCATAAGCTTGTGATTGGATATTCATGAAATTAGCAAACATCGTTGCTAAGTTTCCACATTGAGCAGTCAATGAGGATATGGTGTATTGGGTTTCATCTACGAACTCTTTCAGCTCCTTGCGGATTTCCGATACTTCTGATTCCTTTGCTGCGTCGGCTTCATTAGTTGTACCAAATTGGTGTATGTTCTCTACCATAGTGTTGAGCAGCTTCCTTGCTTCTTCAGGGGTTTTGAATGTAAGTCCTCCTCCACTGGCAGCATCGACATAAGTGCGATCTTCATAAATAAGGCCATCATAAAAGTGTTGAATCAAAAGTGCTTCGCTGATGTTTTGGTAGGGGCAACTTGCGCAGATCTGGTTATATCTCTCCCAGTATTGGTACCACTTTTCGCCTTTCAATTGTTGACAAGTGTTGATCTTTCTTCTGACATCAGCACGCTTAGCTTCTGGAAAGTATTTATTCAGAAATATTGTTTCCATCTCTTTCCAAGATTTTATGGACTTGGGTGGTAGTCTTAAGAACCATTCTTTTGCTTTTCCGTCTAATGTGACAGGAAAAGTTCGAAGTTTCAAGTCCTCTTCAGGCATCCCAGTGATTGTGGCACACTTCAGAAAGAAACTTTGTAGATGTTCATGAGGATTCTCATGGTGTTCTCCTTGAAAAATCGGTAACATACGGATTACTCTTGGCTTCAATTTGTAAGACATATCCATGGCTGGATAGTCAATACAAAGGGGCGGCAATTCACAGTTGAAATTAAGCTCTCGTAACGTTTGTGATTGCTCCATTGGATCTTTTCTGCAAAACAAAGATGATCAAGTGCAAATCTGATAGAAAATAAAATAAGAGAAAAAGAAATTTAAACACAATCTCCCCGGCAACGGCGCCAAAATTTATGATCGGTCGTCTGCAATCATAAAAATAATTATCCCAACAATTACTAACTAAACTAGCTAGGGCAAGTAGGGGTCGAACCCACAGAGAGATCGACACTTCCTTTTCTCAAACAAAACAAATTAATAAAGAGGATTTAAAGAAGAATTTTAAAATTAAATCTAACTAAGTAAAATAACTAAGTAAGCAATCAAGAAAATTAAAGAAAACAATTAATCAAAAGCAGTGAATATTATGAGAAAATCAATTAAATAGAAACCTCGAACATAGAATTAATATCCCTCTTGACAACAATAACATGGATCATTGATATCTAAAGATTATGAGAACCTTGAATAGCCTGTCGAACTTAACCTAAATTACCTTAAATAGATTAGATTACCGATTAAAGTCAATCTATCCCTTTTATTCTTTCAGCAATCAATTACTTTCTTAGGGCTTAAAGATCACTTAGGAATAAAGCATGAAGAACAAGTAATTTAATAACAAGCACAATGAGAAATTTCTCGCCCATTGATTCTTTTTTCTCTTGGACGGAGGATTAATTCACATCCAATTGCTACGTAAAATTAAGCTGGAGTGATTAATTCACAACATAATCTAGCTAATGCTAACTCAATCTATCATGATAGTGTCGACCCAATCAATCAAAACAAGCAACATAGAATTCATACAGAGATCCAAGAAATACTCAAATAAATTCTCATATATAAGCACAAAATCTCACCATGGAATAAGTCAAGAGATCAATTAAATTCTACATTGGAGAAAAGAAAGGGATTACTCACTCATAAATTGAGTAAGCATCGACAAATAAGAAGAAGAAAACTTATCTATGGATAAGGAAGAGAAGGGGGTGGCGGCTCCTAGGGTTTTTCTCCTCCAAATCTTCAACTAAACAATATATCTTATGAGAAAATAAATTACACACAAAATCTAGACCTATGGTGGCTATTTATAGGGGAGGAACATAGATAGGGCGGTTTAGGGCTGACTTAGACTCCAAGTTGGATTAGATGTCATCCTAGAGTAGAATCCAAGTCAAAATAGGATTCTGGAATTTTATGGATTTCTGCAGAAACTTCACTGGAAGATTCGGGCTTGAGAACAGCAGAATTGGGCTTCGGACTTCAAAGGAAAGTTGTAGACCTTTGAGTTAGCTTTCCAACGGCTGCTCATGGGCTTAAAACGGACATCTGAGCAGAAAGTTATGGCCTTTCTACCGAGACTACGCTGAAACCGGACTTATATCGAAAATCTGCGGGATTATTGCGGGATTTGGATACTCTTTTGGATATTAAGCCTACAAATTGGGATTTTAACTCCAATTATATGTTTATATGGGCTGAGTATATTCCCATATAAATTATCCAAAAATCCTCAACTTCAGGGCTTCTTCTGGACTTGACTTCAATCCTTTGCAATTTGAACTCCAATCTTCAATTCTTACGTACTCCTTGAAATAATTCTTCAATGATCTTCAAATCTTCAAATTATCTTTAAGAAATGTTCAAACACGAACTTTGCATCTCCAAATCTATACTCAAAATTACTTTGCTAATATCTGTGTAAAAAGTCATCAAAATAGCTCCAAAAGTAGTGAAAACAAGCAAATTCTCAATTTCACTTCTCATAAAGACTAAAAACACAAATACTTAGAAAATAAGGTAAAAATGCATATAAAAGTGGTAAAAAGTATAGAAAAATAGCCATAAAAATATGCATAATTTGAGCTCGATCAGTTCAGAAAAGGGTTAAGTCAAGAAATTGGATAGAACATATGTGGAACCAAATATTCCAAAAAAGGTTTTAGCAAATCAAGGTCCATTTTCAAGACAAGTCGTCTCAGAAGTTTTTAGAAAGTAACAAGGGGATGGATATAGGGAGTAATGAGATCAGCAAAAGAATCTTTCAAAGCATACTATTCAAGTCAGATCTAGGGCAAAGATGAAGACAACAACAAAAACAAGGAAGCAAATTCAAGGACAAATCAAGAAGAACAAAAGGATTCAAAGAAGCAAAATCAAGAAAGCAAAGATTCAACATCAATCAAGAAGTTTTCAGTTACAACATCAGACTCAGAGTTATTTTCCAAAGGTATTCTCTTTCAAAATCACTTCCATGAGATTCAGATTCAATTTTCAAGATTTTGCTTCGGTTCCATCCGAATGCTTCGACTTTTCCACAAGTCAAACTCATTTCCATATGAGTGAGTTCAAGCTTTGGTTCCACCCAGGCATTCAGGGGCTTTTCCACAAGCCAAACTCGTTTCCATACAAGGTAGTTTAAGCTTTGGTTCCATCCAAGCATTTAGGGGATTTTCCACAAGCCAATCTCGTTTCCATACGAGTCAGTTCCATCCAAGCAACAAGGGCTTTTCCATAAGCCAAGTCCAATGAGGTTTTCCAAAACCGGACTCATTTCCATATGAGTGAGGCCTTACTTCCAAGTAGACTCAAATTAAGCTTGTTTCAATGTAAGATAAGTCTCAATTCAGGTAATCTTCTCTCGCTTCCATGCGAATTTGTAAGAAGTAAACCTTAAAATAGGTTTCATTTTATCTTCCGGTTTCGAAAAAAGAAAAATAAAAAGGAGAGAAGAAAAGGGAAAAAGGGGTCCTTATAAAAAAATGAAAAAAATGAAATGAATGAGTGATGAAAAAAGGAGGAGAAAAAAATAGAAAGCAAACAAAAAGGATTTTGGTAATAAAGCGGGTGTCTACGTCTTTGCGATCTCTCAAACTTTCCAAAAGCTCACTTTCCATAATTAAATAGCTCGCAAAGAGGGGCAGCTGTAGACACCCATTTTTAATTCATATCCTTTTAATTAGCATAGAATACATCTTAATTTATATTAGGTTCACTAAAGGGCATTTTGGTCAATGTTGGCCGATGACTAACTAGCATGTTCATTTTATCATTGCATATTTAAATCAAATTGCATTAAGTGTTTAGCATTTCATTTTAACTTGCATTAGCGTTTAGCATACCATATTTGCATATCATATTTTGCATGGTATAATAAAAGAGAATTAAACAATTGGTCTAAATCCTCTCTAGTTTGCATTGGTGCTTAGTTATTTCATTTTGGCCTGCTTGGTATAATTGATTTTTATTGTATAAATAAGGTTTACAATTTACTAAAGGCCAACCTTGATAATTGTAGAAAAGAGAAAAGGATATTCTTACATTTTGCATTTTTTGTTTGCATTTTTGGATAATTTGAGCATGACAGTGTTGCTTTGCATAAGGAATTTGGTCATTTTTATTTGAGTATAGTGATTAAGAGATATTTGGAAATCCAAATCAATTACATAGTAGTTTGCATAAACATTTTTCTTACCTTCATATCATGCATACATTTTACATTTCTTTTAATAAGCAAAGGCAAAGGGATATTTGTTCCCTTGCAATAATTACATTGGAAAATGGAAAAATGTAAGGGAATGCTCGAATTACACATGGGCTAAGGCTAAGGCACTTCTACTTCCATGTCGTTGCTACCTCAATTTCGGTCTATATACAAGTTTCCCTAAAGCCAAAATCAAGGAACCTAATTAGACAATAAGCTACAAGTACACAAGTAAACTCTCAACAGCGCACTCCCGTAAAAGTGCAAGTTTGATTACCTTCGAGAGCTCAAACCGAAAAACTTCGTGAATGAAAGTTGTAGAGAACTCTTGGGGCTTCAGTTTGAGCACAAGAACGACAGGATTCGGATTTGGGATAGAGGAGATATGGACCCCGCAATACAGCCCTCCAAAATCGCAGGAATCCTGGACAGAATACTGCAGTCCGGGGAGATTGCAAAATTGGTCCCTAAAACAACCCCAATTGCCAAATTGGTCTCCACAAAGGTCGAAGAGCGCTCTCCAAGCTTTCTCCAGCCTTCAAGAACACAACAATTGGAGTTCAAATGAAATAGTTATGATTTTTCGAAGACAGCTGCACAAATTCAGACACCAAAACAACAATAATGAACTCTCAACAGCTCAATCCCAGAAAACTGCAGATTTGATTACCTTGGAGGGCTCAAATGGGAAACGTTTGTGAATGAAAGTCATAGAGGATTCTTGGGGCTTCAATTTGGACACAAGAATGACACGATTTGGATTTCGGATGAGGGAGATATGGGCCCCGCAATACAGCCCTCCAAATCTGCAGAAATCCTGGACAGCAATTGCAGCTCAAGGAAAACTCAAAATTGGCACCCAAGATGACTCTATTTGACAAAATGATGTTCACGGAAGTTGAAGAACACTCCTTGGAGCTTCCATAGCCTCAAAAACACATCGTTTGGAGTTAAGGTGGAAAAGATAGGATTATTCGAAGAACAACTGCAAAAAGAACCTCAACAACAGAAAATTCCAAATCAAGTCAAGTGTTTGTTTGGCAGAAGGCAGGGAAATATGGAACTTTTATGGCTTTATGTTGTAGTATAACAAAGCAGTAAAAGAAGGAAAGGAACGCAGAAAGAACATAGGGAATTTAGTTTAGATATTTTAGCATATGCATAGGCAATCACACATACATGCTTAGCTTAAATAGTAAACATTTTAGGCACTAATTTGTGAGCTAGATGGTCATTAATTCACTATACAACAGCGCATATACCACCTTGCATATAGAGCAATTCTCCCAATAGCACTAACAAGCATTTTCTAGCAAATAAAGGTCATCATAAACACAAGCATCCAATTCAACATTCAAACCCACCAGTATAGACTTTGCAGTGTTAATACATGGCAGAATAGAGCATTTCATAGCAGTCATAGTACTTGCAGTTCACATGTCGCAAGTGTTTGGCATTTTTATCAACCATTTTACATTTTAACGAGCATGCTTAATTTTCATATGCATTTAAGGGAGGGTTAAAACGCTGCATTATAATGTTTAGTCAGCATATAGGAAAAGCATCTCATCATACATTCATCATACAAGGAATGAAGGGTCCAAGGCAAGAGTCCTTACCACCGTGGCAACCAAGAGAGTTCTAATTGGCTGTGTTAGCCACTTCATCAATCAAGAAGCCAACACCAGGGGTCAGGGCTGATCTGGCAGGTTTGGATTGGTCCCAAAATGACCACCTTTTGTCTGATATGAGCCACCTCAGCAACCCAAAGACAAAAATCACATGTGAGTAAGCAAATAGGAAGGCATATTGGAATAAAACAAAAATAGAGAATTAGACAGAGAGAAGCAGAGTTTACCTGGTGGTGGTCCTTGTTACTTCCAACTTCAAACAGCCACCTGTATATAGGACAAGCTTGTTATTTGATTCCAAAAAACCTTGTAGCACTCATCTAAAAGGAAGTTTCCTGGAAACCGAAAACAGGGTTACCAAAGGAAAAAGAAAAGGATTTTTTCCAAGCCCTCTGATCAAAAGGAGGCAAGGCTAATCAATGGTAGAGGCAAGAAAATTGGAGGCTTTATAAGCATCATTTTCTTCCAGGTAAAAGGGCGGTTTTTTGGGAGGAAGGAAAAAGGGTTTTAGGTTTTACAGTAGAGAGTTTCTTGTTATTACAATTTCAGTTTTTTTTACAAAAAAAAAGGGTTTTAGACTTACCAAGTCTAGACTCGTTCTAGATCGTGTAGAATCTGAGCTCTCTGTTTCTCCTCTCCATTTTCGTTTTTCTTGCAAAAGGCTTTTTGTTTTCCTTTGCCTTTTCGAAAACGTCCGTTGGGAAGTAGTTTAGGATAAGTAAAGGGGAGTTTCGGGTTGTTAAGCGGTGAGGAAGTTGCAGCGCCGCCGCCTTAGTCTACTAGGGTTAGAATCGGTGGAGGAAGAAGAAGATTTTAAGAAGAGAGGAGGTTCGGTTCCTTGCTCCTTTTATTTTCTTTTTTATAGCCTTAATAAGTTATGGGTTTTTATTTTCTTGTTTAATATCATGAAACATGTGGGCTTGCCTTGTTGATTTTTCTTTTTATTGTTAGTATATGGGCCTAATTTTGCTTACTCCTTTGAAATGTGGACATCTTGGTTTGTTTGTTTTTTTGGTCCATTATAATTAGATTTAAACCCATAAAAATTAATAATTTTGGTGTTAGAAATTAAATTTGTAGTTCAAAATTTGGACTTTAATGAGTAAAACAGCTCTCTAAATAGTTATACCTAATAGAAAGGTAATCTTGGTAGCAAATGTTAGGCCTTTAGTCTAAATTTTGGATTTTTAAGAATCAAATGAGTATAGATGGTAAAGCTTGGTTTTTGGGCAATCAAAAAATTAATCTTTAGGTAATGAAGATAGGATCTTGGCAAGTTTATCAATAAAAAGTTGAATCGTAAGTTGCAAATAATGAGTTTTGGTAATTTTAATCGTAAAGATTACATCTTTGGGTGATAGGTATTTGGTAACATGACTTAGAAAAATTTTTAAGAGTAATTAACAATACTAAGTTCATGCTGAATTTAGTTAGATAGGAATTAAGTATTAAATGAAATGAATGACTTTGTGGAATAGTCTAAGTAAGCCTATTAGAAATCCTTTTTAAGATATAGTAATTTGAACTTGTTATACATGATCTAGCTATTAGAATTTAGGATTGAACTATGAGTTCTTAATCTTCTTTTTGGGCCATCATACTACATAGCTTGGGCCTTTAGGGTTTTCTTGATTTTGATTGGGCCTGACACTTAATCAATAATTTGGGCTTGAATGTGTATATCCTAGTTTTAATATTGGGTTTTAATAGAATAAATTTGAATATAAGAAGTGATAGGGTTCATGTGCATCCATGTTTATTTTTCTTTACTATTATTATTATACCTTGTCATTTGAGAATAATGAATTGGACTCGATGATGGAACGATTAATTGGGACTTTGACAATTTTGTCAGTCTCAATTTGGGTTTCCTATGCTTGGAGCATCCAGATGGGGGTTTTAGCCAGTATGAGTGGCGGGTCCCCAAATGGTGATCCTCGTATAATTATTTGGTAAAAATGCACTTAACCGGAAAAACAAGCATTATATGCATCCATGCACTAAAAGTCCAGTACCCCAATGAATTAAGAGTCAAAATAATAGTAATCAGTGAATTAAGTAATTAAGAGTCGAAGTAATAGTAATCAGTAGATTAGTTTAATTCAGAATAATTAAGCTAAAGAAGTAAAAGAGGAAGTAATCAGTAGAATGGAGTGAAAGTAAGAGGAAGTAATCAGTAAATGGAGCAAAAGTAAGACGAAATAATCAATAGAATTGAGTAAAAGTAAAAGATATAATCAGTAGAATGGAGTAAAAGTAAAATAAGTAATCAATAGAATTGATAAAAAGTAATCAGCAGAATGGAGTAAGAGTAAAAGAAGTAATCAGTAAATGGTTAATTAAGAATCAAGGTAAAAGAAGATATTAGTAGAATGGAGTAAAAGTAAAAGAAGGGAGCAGTAAATTAGTAATTAAGAGTAAAAGCAAAAGAAGTAGTCAGTATATCAGTAATTAAGGTCAAAAGATGGTATTTAGTAATTAAGTTAAAAAGAGTAAAATGGTAAGAAAGTAAAGAGTAATCAGTAAATAGTAAAATGGTAAAGAACAAGGAGTAATCAGTAAAGAGTAAAATAGTAAAATGGTAAAGAGTAATCAATAAAGAGTAAAATGGTAAAGAACAAGGAGTAATCAGTAAAGAGTAAAATGGTAAAGAGTAAAGAGTAATCAGTAAAGAGTAAAATGGTAAAAAGTAAAGAGTAATCAGTAAAGAGAAAAATGGTAAAAAGTAAAGAGTAATCAGTAAAGGGTAAAATGGTAAGAAGTAAAGAGTAATCAGTAAAAAGTAAAATGGTAAAGAGTAAATAGTAATTAGTAAAGTGAAAATGGTAATCAGCAGAAAAGAGTAAAAAATGGTATTCAGTAAAAAAGACAAAAAAATGGTATTTAGTAAAAGAAAAAAGTAAGTAAAGGGTAATCAGTAAAAACAAAGTAAGAAAAGCGTAATTGATCGGTCGTTGATCAAATCACAAGATAAATTCTCCACAAACCAATTAACAAATAGATAAACTACTTAGCTAGGGCAAGTACGGGTAGAATCCACAGGGAAGGTATGAATCAAAGTTAAATCTTACAAAAGAAAATCTAACCTAGAAAAGATATTTTTGGGTTTTTCAATTTATCAAATAAGATTAGAAAGAAATCTAAATTAAATAACTATAAAAAAGTTTAAGAGAAAAACAATGAATAAAAACATACTTCTTCTCCTTTAGGTAACTATTTTGATCAAGTGAATCATGGATCATGGACACTAAACATAAATTTGGCTTAGATTGCAATCAATTAAGAATCATAAATTACTCCAAATCGGTATATAGCCTAAGACGTACACATCAACTTTCATTGAAACAAAGTAATCCTCTTAATATCTTAAACAACTCCATTTGAATAATTGGTATAGGAACAGACGTAATGATAATTCCAACATGCTAATAAGATTAATCTGCATCTTGCTGACAATTAATCACAAATGTTCTAATTGCGGGTCTATCAAACCTTAGAACACGCATTAAGCTTAACTTATCCACATGCATGATAAATCAATACCAAACTTGCCTACGTCAATTTCAATCTCGGCCTAAAGATTTCGACAAGATTTGATATCCCGTTGAACCTAGGACTCCTAGCATTCAATTGTTACTTGGACCAAGTTTAGCTTGACTCAAGCTAGTTGAATCTAACTATAGCATTCATAAATCTCAAGATATGTTGTACACCAAATCAATCAAAGTATGAACACATAAGATGAAGTATAGAGATAAGAAACATATTCAAACGGAAAAAACTCAAATTATTAAGAACAAAAGTCTCAACAATAATTCATTGATCAAAAGTACCTAAGGAAAAGAAATATAAAAGTTTAGCTACTCATGGATTGCTTGCAATCCATGAGAGACTTACAATGCTTGAGGCCGGCGGCTGCCTCCTCTCTCCTTATCGCAAAAACCTAGAGAAAAGATGTATGATATGCTAGGTTGATGTTGTAAGTTCACTAAGGTTTTAGACTAAAGAGGGTATTTATAGAGGGTGGCTCAGGGTTAATTTAGAGCTAAATAAACCCTAAGGACGTGCTGGGCTGCTCTCCAAGTCTTCAAGCTAGTCCAAATAAGAATTTGGGCTTAATTGGATCAATCCCGCATAAAAGGCCCAGGACAGTTTCTGTCCGCTGACTTCAGGGGCATTTTCGTCCACAAGAACGGCAAAAATGGGCTTCGACCAAAACACGAAAGTTGTAGATCTTGGAGTTAGCTTTGCAACGGCTACTCATACGCCTCAAACGGAGCTCTGGATCAAACGTTATAGCCAAAATACAGAAAGGTCACCAAATCTGGAAACAAGTGAAGAGGCTTCAAGGTGAAGACACACAAGGCAGCTGGGTGGCGCGCGCATGGCATGCTACCCGACTCCCCCTGGGCGCCCATGTGGATGGCCTGTGCGCCCAAGGCGTTGCTCTCAGCCCCCATGTCGCCACCGCCCATGTGCTTGCTAGTGGCATGTCTCGACTAGCGCTGGGCACCCATGTGCTTGCCCCATGTTGTTTGCCTCGCCACCCATGTACTCCAGTGCTTTGACACATCTTGACATGTTTTCTTGCCTTGAAATTCAACTTTACTCCTTTGCTTCAAACTCTTGAAAATCAATCTTATGATGATAAAATTGACTCTTCAAGCTCTTCAATCACGAACATATTGGCTCCATTCTTCATCCAAATTGTCCTTGGAAAATATTTGTGTAAATAATCATCCAAAAAGGCTCCAAAAAGGTACAAAAATGGTGATTTTGCACTTTTCTTCACTTTAATACCTATAAACACAAATATACCAAATATAAGGCATAATCAAGCATAAAATACCCTAAAAGCATAGGAAAATGACCATAAAAAGATACATAATTTTGGTCCGATCATATTTCCCCCACACTTAAGCTTTGCTAGTCCCTAGCAAACTAAGGTTAATCCTAAGAAAACAAAAAAAAAATGTTAGTCCTAACCTAAACAACATATTGATTCCACTTTTGTAGGTGTACGGCGGCACTTAGCATGTGACGCAAGCCTTTAAACCTCTATACGTCTATAAAGGAGGAGTTATAGTCTCCTGAGGGTTTACTTAACTAGAACGATATCCACAAACATTATGTAACATTAACTAGAGACATCAAACTTTATAAAACAAAGTACTTCTAACAAATTAAGAATTTAATCTACATTTTCTAGTCAAATGTAATATAAGTTAGTAAGAATACAAAAACCATAAGATTCAAATCAACTATGCACAAAATCACTCCAATCAATAATGTAAGTTCTAAGATCAACATACCTTGGATAAATTTGACAAGGAAAACTTACCATAAGCTTGCATTTTCATCAATTTCCAAAGAGAAAGTAATATCATGGATATTATTCAAAAATTAAGGTGGGTTTTAAAAGAAATAGCCCAAAATTTCTAAGCAAGGTTACTAACCTTAGAAGTGTCCATGAATTGGGGCTACTACCTCCCTTTATTTGAGGTTACTAACACTCATTTTTACAAGAGGGACAATATTTCCGCTTTCCATGCCTCTTATCCTCTTTCCAAGGGTTACTAACTCCTTTTCTTAAAGAAAAGAGTGACAACAATGGATTAATTAATAAAATTTATTATTATTATTTTTTTAGCAGAAAATATCTCTTCTCCTCTTAACATGAAAACACTTCTTTTTAAAAGATTTAAGCTACCTTTCATACCCCCCACACTTGGTCTTTGACATATCCATGACATACTTCTATAAATGTACACAAGAATCAACACAAGTTCTAGAAGTAATGCACTTGTCAAACCATTTTTG
>AWWV01014790.1:0-27973 GCA_001974805.1 Corchorus capsularis | reverse complement strand
ATTTTTGGGCTAGTTATAATTTGAAAACCACGATTTTGAGTTAAAAGTTTGACTTTTTAAATTGAAAATGACTTAAGAAGGGGATTAATGAATTGGTTCGGATTAACATTTGCATAAAAATCAACTCTTTGTTTAAGAATTTGACTTCCTTTTGGTTCAAGTTAGTATAATAATTAATTCAGTTTCTTCATGTTTAGTTCAATCAATTTGGTCTTTGATTTTGAGTCTGTTTTGTCGATTGATGCGTTTAGTGCTTGTATACGCCTTGTGTTCTATGCCCTTGAAATTTGCTAATTGTTTTGTTTAGTGTGCAGAGGTCCCCGGAATTGTCCCAGTCTTGACCCGTAGCTTTTCATTTTATTTACTTATTTATTTTGGATATGTAATAATCAGTAATTTAGTAGATAAGTAAAGTAGACACATGCATGCCATGTTTATTTTTTAGTTCATTATAAATTGTTTGCATTTCATGCCACCATTATCTGTCTCGACTAATAAAGGGGTGTTTTTAGCTACGACGGGCATATCTCGGGTAAAGGTGCAATGGCACGACCTCTCGGGATTTCGCCCCGAGATTGATTGGTTTTCACGAATATCCCTGGAGGGCCGGGCTAGGTTCGTGAAGGCCAATTCAAGTAAACTCCTTTTTATTAATCAACTAATAAAATCGGACCTTGCATTCATCATTCCATACATGCATTAGTTAATATTTAAGATTTGAAGGAAAAGAACAATTGAAAAAATGGAAAAATCAGAAAATTAAAAGATGTAATAAAAGAGGTTTTTTCAAAAAATATTTTCAAAAATCATGTTCTCTTATTCAGTTTTCAAAAGAAATTAAAATTTGTAAATTAAAGAGTTTTCAAGGTAAGCATTTTCAAAAAAGAACGCTTTTTAATTTAAGCAAATCCAAAGGAAGACTTTTGGAAAATAATAAAATTGGTCAAGTTTTGAAAAAATCAAAAAAAGAATAAAAGATTTTATCACAGCATTTTCAAAATTTCTTTTTCGAACAGAAAAAGATCAACAAGAGAACAGATAGTGAAAGAGAATCGAAATAGAATTGTTCGACGGCAGTTCGATCACATTCTTCGTGTCCTCGACATTTGATTTGAAAAATAATTTTATTTTTCCTTTATAACCCTTTTGGATAAGAATTAAGAAAAAGCAACCTTTAATATTAAACCCATCAGATTTAGATTAGACTAGAGGTACCGTCATTTGATGGGCGTTGTGGGGGTGCTAATCCTTCCCCAAACGTAACCGACTCCCGAACTTGGGCTTTGGTTCGCAGACCATGGTTTTAGACTTAGTGTGTCCGTCGTCAAGCATGGTCCATTAGGTCTAGAAATCAGTAGGTGGCTAATCACACCTAGGCAAAAAAGATTAGTGGCGACTCCCCTCTTCTCCAAAGTCATCTCGGCAGGGTCCCCCGGACCTGGACGTTTCGACAGGTACATTGGTGGCGGAGACATAATCTACTCCAAAAATCCCAGTACGCTTAATATCTCTGCTACTACACCTTTTGGGCCGGCCTTGGCTTTATCTCCTGTTCAAAAGGAAAGCATTAATGCTAAGATAGTGGAAACTTCCTATAAAGAAGCTCTTCTCAATGAAGGTCTGGGTTTATATGGTTCTGATGTGGTCCTTGAAGTCGTTGATAATCATGAACCATCACTTACCTTGAAGGTTCAAACAGAGGAGATTATTAATATCTCTTTAAGTGATGCCGAATGGGATTGGGTCAAACAAAGATGGGCCTTATCCCTTAGAGTTAAAGTTTATGGAAAGAAAGTTGGTTATAGATTTCTTGCTGCCAAAATTGACCAGCTCTAGAAGAAGATTAAGGAACGTCCCATGATCATTGATTTGGGACAGGACTTTTTCTTATTGAAGTTCCAGTATGTTGAGGATCTCAATTTTGTGTTATCAAAAGGTCCTTGGTTTATTGGAGGACATTTTTTTAACTATGAGAAAATGGGAGCCAAACTTCAAGCTCTCAAATGCTTCTTTTCCCTCTGTCGCTGTTTGGGTTCGCTTACCCGAGCTGCCGGTTGATTTTTTTGATATCGACATTTTGAAGAAAAATGGCAGAGGCATAGGAACCTTGTTAAAGGTAGATAGTCATACTCTTACTGGTGAACGTGGGAAATTTGCTCGTATTTGTGTCCAAATCAATCTTGATAAGCCTTTGAGAAAATTCATTAAGAGTGAGGGACACCAGCAACCTATTCTTTATGAAGGCATTGACAAACTCTGCTTCCACTGTGGTTGTATCGGACATAAGGAGGAGTTTTGTCCCATTGATCGGACCAAAATTATGCATCTTTTTATGGTCATTTTCCTATGCTTTTAGGGTATTTTATGCTTGATTATGCCTTATATTTGGTATATTTGTGTTTATAGGTGTTAAAGTGAAGAAAAGTGCAAAATCACCATTTTTGTATCTTTTTGGAGCCTTTTTGGATGATTATTTACACAAATATTTTCCAAGGACATTTTGGATGAGGAATGGAGCCAATATGATCGTGATTGAAGAGCTTGAAGAGTCAATTTTATCATCATAAGATTGATTTTCAAGAGTTTGAAGCAAGGAGCAAAGTTGAATTTCAAGGCAAGAAGATATGTCAAGAAGTGTCATAGCACTGGAGTACATGGGTCGCGAGGCAAACCACATGGGGCGCCAAGCATACCACATGGGCGCCCAGCGCTAGTCGAGACAAGCCACCAGCACCACATGGGAGCAGGCGACCTGGGGCCTGAGAGCAACGCCCTGGGCGCACAATCCATCTACATGGGTGCCCAGGGGGAGTCGGGGGTCAGCCATGCACACGCCAAGCATGCCATCATGCGTGTCTTCACCTTGAAGCCTCTTCACTTGTTTCCAGATTTGGCGACCTTTCCGTATTTTGGCCATAACTTTTGATCCAGAGCTCCGTTTGAGGAGTATGAGTAGCCGCTGGAAAGCTAACTCCAAGATCTACAACTTTCGTGTTTTGGTCGAAGCTCAGTTTTGCCGTTTTCATGGACGAAAATGCCCCTGAAGTCAGCGGACAGAAACTGTCCTGGGCCTGTTTTGCGAGATTGATCCAATTAAGCCCAAATTCTTATTTGGACTAGCTTGAAGACTTGGAGAGCAGCCCAGCACGTCCTTAGGGTTTGTTTAGCTCTAAATTAACCTTAAGCTACCCTCTATAAATACCCTCTTAAGTCTAAAACCTATCATAACCTTTTTTTCTCAACCCTAACTCTTGTTATTTGCGATAGGAAGAAGGGAGGGTGCCGCCGGCCTCTAGCATTGTAAGTCTCTCACGGATTGCAAGCAATCCATGAGTAGCTAAACTTTTATACTTCTTTTCCTTAGGTACTTTTGATCAATGAATTATTGGTGAGACTTTTGTTCTTAATAATTTGAGTTTTTTTCGTTTGAATACGTTTCTTATCTCTATGCTTCATCTTATGTGTTCATATTTTGATTGATTCGGTGCGCAACATATCTTGAGATTTATGAATGCTATAGTTAGATTCAAGTAGCTTGAGTCAACCTAAAGTTGGTCCAAGTAACAATTGTAATTCTAGGAGTCCTAGGTTCAATGGGATATCAAACCTTGTTGAAATCTTTAGGCCGAGATGGAAATTGACGTAGGCAAGTTTGGTATTGATTTATCATGCATGTGGATTAATAAAACTTAATACTTGTTATATGAAGGGCTGAAACCATAGATTATAACATTTGAGGTTAATTGTCAGCGAGATGCGGGTTAATCTTATTAGCATGTTGGAATTAGCATCACGTCTATTCCTATACCAATTATTCAAATGGAGTTGTTTAAGATGTTAAGAGTATTACTTTGTTTCAATGAAAGTTGATGTCTACGTCTTAGGCTATATACCGATTTGGAGTAATTTATGATTCTTAATTGATTGCAATCTAAGCCAAATTTATGTTTAGTGTCTATGATCCATGATTCACTTGATCAAAGTAGTTACCTAAAGGTGAAGAAGTATGCTTTTATCGCTAGATTTTCTTTTAATTGTTTTCTAGTTAATTATTTATTTGTTTTCACTTTCAATTACAAAAATCCAAAAATATCTTTTCTAGGATAGAATTTCTTTTGTAAGATTTAACTTTGATTCGTACCTTCCCTGTGGATTCGACCCCTACTTGCCCTAGCTAAGTAGTTATTATCTATTTGTTATTGGTTTGTGGGGAATTATCTTGTGATTTGATCAACGACTCGATCACCCATGAAAGTTCAAATGGCGGATATTAAAACCACGTCGGAGGCCGCCGATTTGGCGGTGGACGAGATGCACGGTTTCGGTCCTTGGATGTTGGTCAAAAGTAAGAAAGACAAAAAGAAATATTTTTCTAACGTTTTGCCCAATGAGCCAGTCAACATAAAGAAAGTGACAACTGGTAACTTTTCAAAGGACAACTCAAATCTCACCTTGCCCAAGCCTATGTCGAGTGCTCCTAAAAGTTCCAGTTTGGTGATATCTCATAAAGGAAAAGAGAAAGTTACAGAAGTTTCAAATCAAAAGGTTAAGGCCTCTTGGGTCTCTAAATCTTTGGAACCCGGCCAAAGTTCTGTTAGTCAAACCTCTCAAAATCTTTCTCCTTCTGGCTTTGGCTCTACTCTGCAAACAAGTTTTCGATACCCGATATTTCCCCATCGGTGATTATCCCTAAGATTTCTTCTGCCCAAGACATCATGGGTAAGAGGGATTTGATTTCTAGCGCCCTTCCCACCCCTATTTTGAATTCATGCGCCCCTTTTTCTGTGGCTTCTGAGGTCTCGCAAACCCAAGCTGAAAATGAAGAGGAGCCACAGGAGGTCTTGCAACGGGAGGAGCAACGAGCTCCCGATGCGATCCAGGCAGTTTCGTCGGCAGAGAGAGGCGGCGCGCCTACAACTCAACAACCAACTAAGCGAGCGAATGCCAGAGCTGTCGGTATCTTCGCTGGAACAGCACCACCGACGGAGCCTGTCACCAACAGGGTCAACAAACCAGTGTTTTGTCTTCCGAGCCAAGAGGGAGATTCACCACAATCATCACCAATTGGGGGGGGGGGGGGGGGTGGACGTCGGAAACGAAGTGTTTCCTCTTCTTTCAACTTCGGGGAGTGCCATTCGAGAGGGAATTAGCCTCAACACGATTGTTGTCCGAAATTTGGCGCCACTTGGAATGGCATCCACCGATATGGGCTCTGGGAATCCAAGCAAATCTCATGTCGAAAAGGCCATTCGAGTACCTGCTGAGAGACAACGAGTTCGCGGCAGCAAAAGCGGCTATCCACCCCATGGTAGGGCATCTACTCGTCTACGCAAGGTCCTCATGGATGCAAGGGTTCGAAAATCTGGTTCACAAAGTCGACCTTCATCCAAGGAAAGTGATGGAAAATTTGGGGTCTCAGCCCCAAAGGATTCAAGACCCAGAGCGGGCAGTGATCCCACCTCCAGTGTCAATGACAATACTTGTGTGGAATTGTAGAGGGATCCGAATCCCCGAATCTGTGAGAAACATTTTGGATTTGGTTCGTTTGCACCAACCTGATGTAATGGTGCTTACAGAGACTAGAGCTAGAATTCAGGATGCTAGTGATGTGCTTCGTCGCCTGCCTTTTGACGGATGCCTCGACACTGATATCATTGGTTACAGAGGGGGCATTTGGCTTCTATGGCGGACTGATCGGGTGCTAGTTGATAGAGTGGGCTCAACTGAGCAAGAAATCCATGCCATTGTTAAGGTTAGTCACTCTAATTGTGATTGGCTTTTTATTGCGATTTATGCTAGTCCTAGGTTAGGTGAAAGGAATCTCCTTTGGGATAATTTGCGCTCTATTACTTCTGTTAATAATCTTCCTTGGCTTGCTACTGGTGATTTTAATGATGTTCTATGTAGTTTGGATAAAAAGGGTGGATTGCCTGCTTCTAATTATAGAATGAGACTCTTTCAGGATTGTCTTTCCGATTGTTCTTTGCTTGATATCCCTCTCTCGGGTCCTAAGTTTACTTGGTCTAATCGACGTTATGCTTTTAATTTGATCCAACAACGAATTGATTTTGGTTTTGCTAACATGGATTGGCGTTTTCTTTTTCCTGATGCTAATGTGGTACACTTACATAGCCCTCATTCTGATCATTGTCCATTGTTGATAAACTTGTCTAATGCTGATGTTTGTAGATACAATAGACCTTTTAGAATGCAGAAAATGTGGTTTAGGCATCCAGAGTTCTTCCCTCTTGTTTCTGATTCTTGGTCTACTTTTGTTGATTCTCTTTCCAACTGTCATGATTCCCTTAAGTCTGCTTTTATCGTTTGGAATCGAGATTCTTGTGGAAATGTGTTCAAGAAGAAAAAGAAAATCCTTGCCAGACTTGCGGGTATTGATAGGTCATTGGCTGTTGAGCCTTGTCAATTCTTATTAGATTTAAGAAAGTCTCTCTTTGGAATATAATAAGATCTTGAAGGATGAAGATGATATTTGGACTCTCAAATCTAGAATCGATTGGATGGTGGAAGGGGAGTGTAATATCAGTTTTTTTCATGCCTCGACAATTGTGAGGAGAAGCTTCAATAGAATCTCTAGATTGCTAGGGGATGGGGATGTTTGGGTTGATTCGGTTGATAGCATTCGGGATATTGTTCAAGCCCATTTTTTGCAGTTGTATCGTTCTTCAAAGGATTTCTCTGAACTTGTCTTCTCCAATTGTCCTTCTAAGTTGGTTCCTCTGAATGAAACTCAATGTGCTGGCCTTTTGTCCCCTGTTGATGATTCTGAGATTAAGAAAATTGTGTTTTCTTTTAAACCTTTTAAGGCCCCTGGGCCTGAATGCTTCCACCCCTTCTTTTTCCAAAGATATTGGAGTATAGTTGGGCCTAAATTTTGTGAGACTATTAAAAGAATTTTTAGGAACTCCTTAATGCCTGCTGATTTAAATAAGACTTTTATCTCTCTCATTCCTAAATGTTTGGCCCCAACCAGTATTGATCAATTTCGACCTACCAGTCTCCTTAATTTGTCTTATAAGACTGTTACTAAGCTGCTGGTTCACAGACTTAGGCCTTTCCTGGATTCTGTTATCTCTCCCCTACAATCTAGTTTCATTCCGGGAAGGTTGTCTAGGGATAACGCCATCATTGCTCAAGAAATTATTCATTCTTTCAACAGGAAGAAAGATTCTTTAGGATACATGGCTATTAAATTGGATCTTGAAAAGGCTTACGACAGATTGGAATGGTCTTTTATTAGGAAGGTTCTTCATTTTTTCAACTTCCCTCCCAGTTGGATTAATCTTATCATGAGTTGCATCTCTTCCTCTTCCATTTCTGTGCTTGTTAATGGTTCTGCACTGGAGAAATTCTCCCCGTCCAGGGGTATTCGGCAAGACGATCCTATCTCGCCATACATTTTTATTTTGTGTATGGAGTTCTTAAGCCTTAAAATTCTTAAAGCTGTTGATAACAAAAGTTGGAAGCCTGTCAATGTCTCTAGGGGCAGCCCTAAGTTTTCCCATTTAATTTTTGCTGATGATCTTTTCCTCTTTGGAAGAGCCGATGTGGACACTGCCAATTGCATGCGTGACATTCTTGCTAATTTTTGTGCTGAGTCTGGTCAGAAAGTCAATATGGATAAATCAAAGATTTTTTCCTCCCCTAATACAAGATCTGATAGAAGAGAACTTTTAGTGGATATCTTGGGGTTTTCAGAGACAAAAGACGTGGGGAAATACCTCGGGTTCCCTATCCATAGTGGTAGGGTCAAAAAAGAAGAGTACTCTTTTATTTTTGATAAAATGAAGGGTAAACTAGCTGGCTAGAAAGCCAAGATGTTGTCCCCTGCAGCTAGGTTGGTACTCTGCAAATCTGTTCTTGAAGCCATTCCAACTTATTACATGCAAACTAGACTTCTTCCTACCTCCATTTGTAATCAAATTGATAGAATTGGAAGAAATTTCCTGTGGGGGGATACTTTAGATAAGAAAAAACCCCAACTTCTCAATTGGAATGAAGTTACCCTTCCTAAAGACTTGGGGGGTCTAGGCTTGAGAAATGCTAAGTCCCTTAACACTGCTTTTGTGTTGAAACTGGGTTGGAAATTTCACAAGGATAAATCCCCGCTTGGGCTCAAACACTGACTGCTAAATATAAGGATTTCTCAACCTCGAATGGATCCATCACTTGGAGATCTATGAAAAAAGTGAATCATCTAGTGAAGAAAGGCTCTAGGGTGATAATTTTTGATGGTTTCTCTTCCTCTTTTTGGTGGGATAATTGGACAGGGTGGGGAAGGATTCGAGACCTTGTTCAATGGCCTTTGTCTCTCCTAGAAGATTGCTTAACTGTCAAAGATTTTTTGGATAATCCTTCCCTTATTTCTATCCCCCTTCCCAATGATGTTTGGGACAGAATTCAAGCTGTTCTGAGGCAAATTCGTACCCAAGGTCATGACTCTTTGGTTTGGTCTACTTCTAAGAATGGTCACTTTGATTTATCCTCTGCCTATTTACTTTGTAGAGGCCTTGAGGTCGGTAGAGAGGGAAATCAAAATTGGATTTGGATTTGGAAACTCAATGCTCTACCAAAAATTAAGTTCTTTCTTTGGGAATGTGCTAGGGAGATTGTTCCAACTAGAGTTCTTCTTGGAAGTAGAGGCTGGAACTTGGATGCTATCTGCCTTGTCTGTCAACAAGCTGAAGAAAGCTTGCAATACTTGTTACAAGGCTGTCATGTGGCTAGGGAATTATGGAGGAGGTTTAATATGCCAAGTGGGGATAATCATTCTTGGTTAACTTGGCTGTCTAACCTTGTATCGGATAATAGCAGTGGTAAGAGTGCAGTTCCGAAAGGCCTGATTGTTATTCATGTTATTTGGGAACTTTGGCTTAATAGGAACCAAACTATATTCAAGTATTGTTCTTCTCATATTGATGTTATTGCTAGAAAAGCTTTTAACAAAGCAATTGAATATTTTGCTATCAATGGTAGTGTCAAGAATCTACCCCTTAATGTACCCTTCCCGGTTCGTTGGAAACCCCCTGATGTGCATTGGTTCAAGTTAAATACTGACGGGTCAGCATTAGGCAACCCGGGGAAAGCAGGGGCAGGAGCTGTAGTTCGAAATCACAAGGGGGAGTGGGTAGGGGGTTTTAATAAACACTTAGGCCTTTGTTCCAATTTTCTGGCTGAAGTGTGGGCTTTGAGAGATGGTCTTTTGATGGCTAAATCTCTTCTTATTGCTAAGATTGAGATTGAATTGGATGCTTCTTTTGTGATTGTTGTTGTTTCTAATAATTCTTATTCTAATCCCATCATCCAACCTTTGATGGATGATTGCAGGCTTTTAATGCATGAGTTTGAGGATGTGAAGATCATGCAACACCTTTAAGGAAGGGAATAGAGCGGCTGATGCTTTAGCCAAGCTAGGGAGTTCTGCTTTTTGTAATGATCTGGAAAACTTTTATCTATTTTTTGATTCTCCTCCAGATTGTGTTAAAAACCTTTTGTTGCTGGATGCAACAGGATGTGTAACTTTTAGACTTGCTATTTAATTAATATATATTGTTCCTTTTCTACCAAAAAAAGATATGCTAATATTGTACCTACACACTTAAGAGTTTTATTAAACTTAAACAAATGAAATGTTTTATTATATATCATAAGAAACACATGGAGTTCAACAATTAATTCTCTTCTAACCTTGATATTCTCATCCATCAATCTTCAACTTTGGTCCATATGAATTAAAAGGTTTTTTTTTTGTTCTCTCCAAACCTTGGTTTTCTAATTTCTCATTCTTCAACTTAACATGTATGAATTCAAATCACTCACTCTCATATTTGATCAAAGGCTAGACTTGATTTTTCTCTTGGGGACTTGGATACACAAATAAACAATAACTTTCCCCGCACAATCAGTAAATTGGTTAGGTACACGTATGTGTGATGTTTTCTCATCATAAAAAACACATGGAGTCAACAATCTCTCACAGATTGCTCTAACATTTTTTGAGCCAAATGGATTTGCAAATTGATCTCAACGGGACAAAATTGAAAGGAATGGATTGTTTTTCTTGGTAGAACTCTCGAAAGTTGGTGTTTGTACTTCTTGCTAGGTTTTTAATTCAATTTTTTTTTGGAAATAATATATGGATTAATATATAATACACCGTCAGTGGAGTTTAACAAATTACATATGCGGGGGTTAAGGGTTGACATGTGTTTTTTAGGAAATAATTTTAAATTTTAAAAACAAAACTAATTCTGAAAATGGGTATGCATGAACTCCTCAATCCGCTATGGAGTCCAAAATTCACATCGTCAATGTATCAAATAATTATCCATAACATATTCCACAAAATACGAAGGAAAGAAAAAGATACCAATCGAACATGGATTAAACTCATTTGAAACAGAATGTTTCAGATTGGGATTTGAGTCTTTGATTAATTATATGCACAACCTACATTTCTTCTAGCAATTAATTTCTTCAATATAAGAGGGCAGCGCCAGATTCCTAATAATGTTTTTCTTAGCATGTAGTCAATGGAGCTTAACAATTTTCGCACGACATCTATCTACTGGGTCTGGTGAAGGTAAGTAATCAACCGGACCTCCTGGATTAAGCTGTTCAAGCCTGGATTTTGTAGAGAAGCAAAAATAAAAGGGAAAAAAGTTTAAGAAACATGAAATTGTGGTCTTTGACCTTTTAAACTTAAATTAAATAGTAATATATATTGCTAAGGCAATTAAGAATTAAGCTAATTAACTTACTTATAATTTAGGAGAAAATAATGGAGGAAAACAGAGATTTCAAGTTTTGCAAGATCAGCTCCAGGGCAAGTTTTACTTCCGGCTCCAAAGGGTTGAAAAGTGCCAGCTTTGGGTCTAAGATCCTAGTATCATCTCAAATAATTCAGAAATGATGCCATCGTTTTCCATTTATAATAATTGAACTATAATAGAAATATTTTGTTTTCTACTTACATCCCATCTTGAAGGAAGGAACTCTTTTGGGTTTGAATAGATTTCAGGATCCATGTGAATTGCACTATGCCATACCAACACTTTCCATCCTTTTGGTATCAAGTAACCTGATAAAATTAAACCAAGCAAAATCCTCTTTAGGAATCTTGTTACTGAGTCATATGAAAGTGAGAATATTTGGAAAACTTTAGACACAGAAAACTAACCGTTTAATTCAATATCCTTGGTTGCCTCTCGAAAAAGTCCAAATATGTTTGTCCGGATCCTTAATGTCTCGTCAATCACCTAAAATGATTAACATGGTAAATAGAGGCTATGTGAAGATTTGTAATTTGTCAGATCATGAATAGAAGAAGACTTTTAACTAACATACTTTGGATAGATATTTCATTTGTTTAACTTCACTTAGAGTCAAACCTCCCTGATTGGAATTAGGCCTTCTTTGCATGATTTCTTCTTGTTCTTCCTGAAACCACAATTCAAACAAATTAGAGAAAAAATGAAATTTCATTTTTGGTAATATAGCAATATAAAGAACAATGAGCCATCAGCCATGTTAATAATGAACTTCAAACTTTTTGCTTTTTCACAAATTGAACAAAAAGGCGAAACCCAAACCATACATGGATCTACTCAAATAATGAAGGCTTCAATATCACAGTACCTTAGCCTTTTGCAACACTTGGGGATGTTGATGGAGGTAAATAGTCGCCCAGGTAGCAGCACGCCCTACTGATTCATTACCAGCAACCAAGAACACAAGAAGTAAAATAACAATCAGCTCATCATCCAACTTTTCACCTTCCTCATCCTCAATCTCCTTAATCAAATCAATTAGCCCTTTCTTTCCATTACATTCCTTATCTCTTCTGTCTACTAGTACATCTTTAATAGATTTTACCAGCATCTTCCTTGCCTGATTCAAACAATACAAATTGAAGAGAAAATAATTAGCAGTTTGTTTTGTTTTAATCAATCACAAATTATATTCACATCAAAACTTACCTTGAGTGCTTTATGAAAGGCGAAACCCGGGATGTTAACAGCTGTGGACAAAAGTCCATTGACTAATTCTTTATAATACTTCTCCATTGAATCAATAACAAGATCATCACTTGCAGAGCCAAGGAAAATGGTCATTATGACTTTGAAAGCAATCTTGTTCATCTCAGATTGGAAGTCAATCGGCTGGTTTATTTTCCCACCCCACTCTTCCAGTTTGCTTATTACAATTTCTTCAACAATCCTTATATAAGTAGATAGTGATTCATGGCCATTAAGTCCTGCTGTGAGCCTGCGAAATCGCTTGTGCCCTGAACTCGAAATGAAGTCAAACTTCTTTCCACCCAGAATTAGAGCTGGAATTGGGTAACCTGATATGAAATGTTCATCATCTGTCAAAACCTTCCTGCACAACTCGGGGTTGCAGACTATGATGCTCCGATTCCAAAATAAATTGGTCTTGTAAATTCCTGTTTCACCATATCTGGTAATGATCTTAGAATATTTTTTTTTTCTCACAAAAGATCAATAATATGGTAGAAATTAAAGAAGGGGAGAAAAGAAAAGAAAAGAAAATACCTTAGTTTCAAGTTGTTGAGGAAGGAATCTGGATTCTGGGATTTGTAAGCTCGGATGAAAGCTATGGTGTTCCCAATTAATGGCCATCCCATATGTCCTGGAGGAAGGGATTTTTGAGGCTGCTTCTTCCTCAAGCTCTTCACTCTGTACCAAAATAATACCAAAATACATGTTGCTACCACAACTGCAACAAAGTTGGATTTAGACCACCACAAATCTAACTCCATTCTTTTTTCCCTATTTGGGTTCCTCTTCCTTTTCCCCCATAAGAAATGCTTAGTGGACTATGATTAACTTAACTTAAACTTTGTTAATGTAAATTAATAATGCAATTGTCTTCCTAGAAATTTTAAGAATTACTATAGTATATAGGAGTATATAATTATTTGGAGATCTGCAACTTTAATTTATTTATTAATAATAGTAACGTGGCAGACACTAGCTACTATATATATATAAATTAAATATAACCTTCCACAGTTTTATTGTTTAGTGGTAAATATTAGATGATCTTGTTCTATGTAAAGTTAGAAAATAAGAAACAGCCTTTTCTCCTTTTTATGAAAAGAATATCATTGATATTGAATATAACCGAAATTAAGAGGATTCAAGGCTCATCTCAAAAACACAAAGGCAAATAAGCAGACGCAGAATAAAATATTATATATGTATCAGATTTTTCTTTTTAAAAAAAACATAAATAAAAATCCTCATCTAATTGCACTTTTTTACCCCATGGTTGTCTATTAGGGAACCAAAAACACAAAAGAGTATGGAAAAGAAGATTAAACTGTCGCACTAAACCTATGCCACCATCATTATTATCTTGATCAAGCTGACATGAATGCACCAAAGTTCATTATCTTGATACAGTCTCTTGTAAACTTTGATTGATCCAAAAAGCCGCAGAATGACTTATTAGTCTCCCTAAGAAACATACAAATTGAAGTGATATAATAAATTACACCCTAGGAATTAAACACAAAGCAAATTACATGAATTAAAATGTTCCCAATTTGCTTATAGAAACCCATCTTAGTGAATAAATCCTTATCTAGCACATTACACTACATGCAAATCCACTAATGTGATTTGCACACGACATTTCTACTCTTATAGAAGTTAATAATTATTAGGATATAATAATATGTTCTGCAAGCCACAAAGCTTATTAAGATTTTTATAGTACAAGATTTTGCTAAAGTTCTTAACTTAAAGCATAGTTGCAGTAAGAACCTTTCACACCAGTAAAAAAATTGCTTGGAACTTGTTTCTTAATTTTGGATGAAGAATAGATGCAAATGTGATGGTTCGGTGAAATGTTTGGATCACGGCCACATGGCCGGTTCGCTGCCCATGATGTCGCGAGAAGTCAATTGAATCTTATTATTTACAGGAACAAGGTTTCCGTAGGTGAACCTGCGGAAGGATCTATATTGTCAAAAACTGACTAACAGAAGCGACCCGCAAACTAACACAATACTCGGGGTGAGGGACTAACATGGCTCACTTTTGAAAGCAAAGGATTTATTTGTAAAAGAAAAAACATGAGGGATTTATTTGTGCCAAATGAAAAAGGTGAGGGAATTTTTTTAAGCCAATAATAATATAGGGCTTATTAGCCTTTTTGCCCCTGAATTGTGGGTCTAAGGATATTTTGCCCCCTAAACTAAAATCGAGACAATTTGTCCCCTGAAATTTCCAAATTTAGGAAAAATGTCTTAAATTTGGGAAGTTCATGGGACAAAATGTCCTGAATTTGGATGTTCAGAGGGCGAAATGTCCTAATTTGAAGTTTATGTGCAAAATGTCATTGACACAATAGTTTATGGACAAAACGTCCTTGACACAATAGTTCATGGGGCCAATTTAATGATTGGCTTGAGCCAAAGTCGGTAACTACATACAGACTATTAATTTCATAATATACTCCCTCTGTTCCTTAGTATAAGTCTATGATAACTGCTTTTCAAAAAAAAAAAGTCTATGCTAATTGAAATCTTCAACCAAGGTAATTAGTTAGTTTGTATAATTTTATGCATATTTTAGTCAACTTTCCTAAAACACCCTATATTTATCTATACATCTCTCTCCTTAATTAAAGAAGGCTACATTTGTAAAATTAATAATCAATGCCTTTTTGATAATGTAAAATAACAAATAAATAGAAACAAAAGGTTTGGACTTATAGATAGGAACAAAGGGAGTAATAATTAGCTTCGCATGCATTCACGTATGTGCAAATGCTAAGTATAATGTCGTTGAATTACTCTATCTATCCAACCACATCTTAACTCTTTCTATCCAACCACATCTTTTCTTGGAAGAGACGTAATCATCATTATTATTTTATAAGCTTATCTGGTATGGGTTCGGCTCCCCTCCAATGCCCCTAATATCCAATGATTTCCAATATAATGTTGGATTCTTTCTCTTAGTTATCTCCACAATCTTTAATTTGGCTCATGCAATGACACCAAAAAAAGAGGTAAAAGTATACAAATGGTCCCTGAAGTGGAGTAAATGTGCATTTTTGTCCCTGAAGTGAAATATTGTGCACTTGACTCCCTAAAGTGAAGGGTTAGAAACAATTGGGTCCTTCCGTTACATTTTGTCTAAGGGTCTGTCTTCTGATGTGGACTGCCACGTCATATTTTTTTTAATTAAAATAGTATTATTTTGGACTGTTTATTTTTAAAACAGATTTCAATTTTTTATTTTTAAATTAAAAAAACAATTTTTGAAGAAAAAATTGAACTTTTTCCTAAAAAATAGAAAAAAAGGAAAAGAAAAGAAGAAAACAAATCAAATTTCGTGTTTTTTTTAAATTAATTCAAATTTTTTTGAACTTTTTTTTAAAACAGGAAAAAGGAAAGAAAAAACAGAAAAGAAGAAAAAATCAAATTTCGGAAATGCTTTTTTGAAAAAAATTATTATTTTTTTTTGGTAAAAAACAGGAAAAACGAAAAAAGAAAAGAAAATTCAAACAATTTTTTTTTTCCAAAAAACATATTTTAAAAAAATTTTATTTATTCAATCAAAAAATCTGACTTGATAGTCCACCTCAACAACACCATGGGAAAGTTTACGGTATCACTGCTACACCACACCAGCGAATTTGACTGTGCAATTGATGGAATGATCCAATTGTTTCTACCCCTTCACTTTAGGGACACAATTACATAATTTTGCAATTCAGGGACCAAAATGCTCATTTGCTCAATATTAGAGACCATTTATGTACTTTTACCCAATTAAAAAAAAGGAAATATCATCAAAATCCCTAAATTTTTTTCCCAGCTTTTCTTTATCTTTTCTTGAAAGGTTGAAAACAACTTTCAGTTATTTATTAAACTAAGGAAGCGCTACAACATGGGTTTAAAAAAAAAAAAAAAAAAAAAACCTACAACTATGTAAAATAATAGTTTATTAATAGTTGGGTTTTAAGGTTGAGAAATATATTTTCAAAAAAAGGTTGAGAAATAAGAAAACATTTGCAGTTTTGGGGTGATTTTTGTCATTGTATGCAATATGCTTTTGGATTTAGACGAGGTTGCAAAGACTTTGATGATCAAATGGATTTGCAGGTGGCGGATGCTTGATCTGATTTCCATAGCCATGTGGCTTTTCTATCCCCATGCTCATTTGGTATCAAGAATCTAGGATTATATTGAAAATCATTGGATATTAGAGGAGAGCTGAACCCATATGCTATTTGCATTTTCCAGCTCATCTATTATTATCTCCTTAATCCAAATTTATTAAGAGATAAACTTGTATAATAATAATAGTAATAGAGATGTTTAGTGTTAGCAACTTTATTAGTCCACACTTGTGGTACAGTCATTGTTTTTTTCAATTTGGATTTTAAAAATAGACTTGTTACAACTATTAAACACATAGTAGAAAACAACTATTAAACACATAGTAAAAAACAACTAGTAGAAAAGACAAAAATAGAGTTATTATCTCCATCCTTAACAAAATTTGATTAGACTCTTTAGTAAATTTGCGAGATGTTGAAAATTATATATAGTATATATATATATAATTCTGATAAAGATCATGGTCAATAAACAATTCATACATGCATGATCCTTCCTTTCTTTGTTGAAACTTACAGTTTTGACCTTCAACTCCCCTTTGTTGGATGTTAACTCGTCTAAGAACTCCGCATCAAACATTTCAACTTCAACTTGCACATTCCCAAGAGAGGGAGTCTTGTTTCCCTGATAAAATTATANATAATTTTTTTATTTATTGGAAACAAGGACATTTCCATTGAAATAGCTCAAAATAGAGAATGATCAAATAACAATATATACCTCGAAGGAGCGGATCTTGGGACACCAGTAACTTCCTCATATTCTGCTGCATCAAGTTCTTGGAGATAATTTGGTTTAATGAGCTTTGGGAGAATGTACTGTCTTATGCCAATGAGAAGGAAAAAAGGCAAAGGGAACAAGATTCCAACTATAGGAATACATGTCATTCCAAAGCATATTAGGAAGTATACAAATTGGAAGAGTGTAAACATCACAATATATCTATATGGAACTGACTCCACAAAAGATGCATGAACCCTTTCCAAGACCCTGCCAAAAGGAGATTATATCAGCAGGATCATAGCAAAATTAGTGCTACTACTTACTATTAATATACAACCGTCAAAGCTACTTGAAGCAAGAACATGGATCATTAAAAAGAGTCCCTTCTGTTTACGATTTTGCAATTTCTATTCTATTTAAAAGAGATATGTAACATACTTGTATCGCCTGCCAGGTGTAATGAAGAGAAGTAGCATCCTTTCCCAGAATTGGTTTCCAGGTAGACTATCAATGGCCATGTAAGCGAAGTATCCCCAAAGAACTGATGTAGGTATCAGCTTGATTATTGGCATAGCACATATTGATGCAGCAACTAGTAGTGATTGCAATAAATTACTCACTCTCTGCTCATGTACTCGTACAGGCAAGTAGGTTTCAATATGCTTTTCAGGATCAAATGTTTCCTTCTCACTTTCTCCTTGGTTTTCACCTTTCATAACAACCTTCTTTAAGTTTTCTAATTCTCTAACTACTTCAGTCTGCAACAAACATGTAAGGCCATTATGCAAGGATAGAGAATTCATGGGAGGGATATGTAATGCATCTACAAAATTAGATGAATGTGCTTAAAAATTTTTGGTTTATTAATCTCCTATATATATTGAGCTTTGACATAAATAGCTAATTAGAATAAGAAATGTCCTAACTCCTAAGAAATTTAGGATTGCGTACATTATTGTTATCGAAATCTAATTTTTAAGTATTGAGTATCCAATATTAATTGTATCGTATCATAAGAAGTTAAAAGTTTATAAATTATGGTTTAATGGACAAAATGACCCTCAAAATATTATCAAAGGTACAAAATGTCCATTGAACTTTCAATTGGGGCCATTAATCCCTTAGATTCTCGATTTCTGCTAAAATTTAGCGCTTTCAGGGGCCATTTTATTATTTTTTTTTATCAAAGTTTGATGATGATAATTTTATCCTTTATGTCAAGGTCCAAGGGCTATTATGTCCATCAATTTGGAGTCATTTACTTCTTTTATTTTAGATGACTATTCTTCATCAAAAGTAGACCTGCTCAAGGGTCGGGCTACCCGCCCAGACCCGGAGGCCCGCCCGCAATGGGAAGATTTTGGAAATTAGAGAAGTTAATTATCCCAATTAAAAGGCCGGTAGCCATTTTGTCCCTTTGATAATAGTTTAAGTGTCATTTTGTCAATTATATCAAAAATTAATTATAAATAATAATAAATATGATAATCTTATATATACACTATATACTACTATATATTATTTGAGTACCCTACCAAAATTACTAAAACTCACAATCTACTTTTTTTTACGATAGATATAACAACCCAATTTTTATCTTTTATCTATGTGTTTAAATTTATAATGATAATAATAATAATATAATAACAGATTTATTAGTAAGTCCAAATTTCAATGGACCTATACACATGTAAACCCATGTTCAAATTTCAAAATTTTACCTGCAGCATAAGTGTGGGCTAATAATATATATGAGAATCTTATATATATATATATATATTATATACTCTTATATATTATTTGATGAGTACCCACCAAAATTATTAAAACTCACAATCTACTTTTTTTTTTACGATAGAGATAATAACCCAAATTTTGTCTTGTATCTATGTGTTTAAAGTTATAATAATAATATAATAATAGACTTATTAGTAAGTTCAGATTCAACGGGCCTATTTATGTGTAAACCCATGTTCAAATTTGAAAATTTTGCCTACAGCATAAGCGTGGGCTAATCCACTTGGAATTATTAATATGATTGAGTGATTAAGTGATAAACAGACTTATTAGTAACTTCAGATTCAACGAGTCTATTCACGTGTAAATCCATGTTCAAATTTGAAAATTTTGCATGCAGCATAAGCACGGACTAACCCACTTGTAATTATTGTAATTATTAATATGATTGAGTAATTAAGTGATATATTGAAAATACTATTATATTTTTAATTAAAACAATCAAATATATACTTGTTAGTTTTAATTATTTGAAGTGAAAATCAATTTCTAAGATAATTAACATAGATATTTGAATTTATCTGTATCATAATGAAATTTGGAATAGAAGTATTATTGTTTTTGGATGATGTAAGAATCTAATTAGATATAGTATTTGTCCAACTTTAGGTATAGGTATCGTAAAGTTGGAATGATTTTTAATAAGATTTTCGAATTCCAAAAATAGAATTTGCTTTTAGATATACAAGCAAGTTAAAAATATTTTTTCCCTCGAAAAAGAAAAAAATTATAACTTTCTTTAAAATTTTATTCTAACCTAAAATATTCAATGCCATAATAATTATAATAATGATTAAAAATAGTTTTTAAGTTAAAATTTTTTAATGAAAATATTTACAATTAAAGTTTATAAAAGTACTTTTTTGGTTAAAAGCCCGTTAAATATACACTTTAAAGCAATTGGACTGGATCACACTTTAATTTAGCTTAACCCATGTGTAATTGTGTATTAAGGAATATTCACATATATGTACCGTAAAATACATATGTATCACTTATGTATCGATAGATACGCTAGCGATATATGATAAAATTATGATAAAATTAAAACGGAACTTTTATATAGATATATGTATTGATTCGATTATCATATTGTATCGTATACATATACATATTGTGCGATATTGATAATTTTTTTTTTTTTGAAAACGCGATATTGATAATTATGATTGTGTAGTTTTCTGAAGATGACGACCGAATTTGCTATATTCAAAAGACATCACTTATCATGCCTAAGAAAAAAACAAACAAACAAAATTAAACTAAAAAGGAAAAAAGGAAAGACATTAATTAAAAGAATGGACCTACAGTTCAGAATTGAAGAAAAACTATCATAATGGAAATGAATTGTCTACTACATGTCATTAGCACACTTGAATCTGAAGAATAATAGATTAGAGAACTTACTTCTGGATAGAGGTGTTCATGGCCGGGCTGGGGTTCGGGTCGGGACCAAGCTTAGATTTATATATAAATATGATTTGTCCAAACCTGGCCGGTCCGATTAAATGGGTCTAAACTCATGACCAAGTCCGCCTAATTAAAAAAAATTCTTTGTCCAAGGCCCGTTTAAGTCCTCACGTTTAGTAATTAAATATATATTATTTATTTATTATTTAAAATATTTTTATTATTTATTTAATAATATATATTATATTTAAGATAGTAAAGCTTAATTAACATATAAATTTTTTTATCAAAATAATTAATTTACACATCTAATGAATATTTTAACTAGTCAATCTAATTAAAAATAAATAAAATAATCTAATTATTTAAGTATACGGGCCGGGCCGGGCTCGGACCGGGCTCAGGCCGGGCTTTTATGGCTAAGACCAAGCCCAACCCATTTTGTAAACGGGGCTTAAAATTTTGTCCAAACTCGTCCAATGGGTTTCAAATTTTTGTTCAAGCCCTACCAAATATCGGGCGGACTTATGGGCTCGGGCGGGTAGCCCGACCCTTGAACAAGTCTGTTGACTCCATGTGCTTTTGATGATAACAAAACATTCCACATATGTGTGTCTAACCATTTTACTTGAGTGTGTAAGGGAAAGCTAATTTTTAAATGTATATCCAAGTCCCTAAGAGAAAAATCAAGTCTAGCTTTGAGCTTGATCAAGTATGGGAGTGATTTGAATCCATCCATGCCAAGATGAAGAATGATAAATAAGAATATCAAGGCTTGGAGAGAAAAGAAAAGATTTGAATTTAAATTGGAGCTCAATAATCGAATTTGGAGAAAGTCTTAACAATATTGAAAGATTAATATGAAGTCTGGAAAAGCTTACATAAGGGTTATCTTGAAGAAATATGCAAACAAAGGAAAATACTCGAAAATTGGATAGTGGACATTTTTAGTCGACTGGAGCTGGCGTTAAAAGTGCCAAGCCTGATGTGCCCAATCTGTATGAACAGTAACTCGTCATGCAGTACACTTTTAGTCGACTAAAACTGGTGTTAAACCTGTCACCGCCCACTAAAAGACAAAAATAACGGCTAGCTTGAAAAAGTGGAAAAAGGTGCCCAACGGCTAGAATGATGTGAGAGAGCATATATAGACCTCTTAAACACTCATCCAACGCAAGATTCAAAGGGGTAACACTCCATACATCAAAGATCAAGTGAAGAAAGATTTTATTTCTCTTTATTCTTCATTTCTACTATTTTTGAGAGAGAATTAGTTTGAGCTAAAATTTGTACTTGGGATCTTTGGGAGATCATTGTACTTTCTACTTCTTCTTTTCTTGGGTAGAAACAAGTTATGATCAACTTGTTTTGAAGATTGGAGCTTGGGGAGAGCTCGCTTTGTAAAAGGCTTGGTGGAAGCTAGAATTTCACCGGTTTAGTGAAGTGTTTGTGAAAATCCTTGATTGGGGAGATCAAGGTAGAGGATGTAGGTGAGGGGATCACCGAACCTCTATAAATTGTGAGTATTCATCTTCTTTAAACCTTCCTTTTACTTTGTGTTGCAATTTCTCATCTTTCTACCTTCAAACTTCATCTATTTCATCTACACTTTCTACCCAACTTTGCCAAAGTTCTTGAGATTGCCATAGATTGTTTAAAAGTGCTAGTGCTATTCATCCCCCCTCTAGCACCATATCAAGGGTCTAACAATTGGTATCAGAGTTTAACCCATTCTTTTAAGGCTTAACATCCTTAGGGAAGATCCAAATGGCAACACAAAATACTCATCTAGTTGAGGGTCAACCTATAGATAGACCTCCATTGTTTGATTGTACAAATTATGAGCTTTGGAGCACTAAAATGGCTACATTTATCAAAGCTTATGATTATGAGGTATGGGATGTGATCATGGATGGTCCTTTTGTGCCTACAAAGAGCTCCAATGCTAGAAGAAAGAAAAGTGCAAAGGCTAGGAGTGAATTGTCAATGGAAGAAAAGAGAAAGGTGCAAGTAAATTTCAAGGCCATAAATGTTCTTCATTGTGCTCTAAGCCAATCCGATTTTGATCAAATTTCAACATGCTCCAATGCCAAAGAAATTTGGGAGAAGTTGAAGAAAGATTACTCCACACCAAAGGTTGAGGCATCCAAAGCTAAAGTGGAAACTAATCTTTGCTTGATGGCCAAAGAAGATGAAATTGAGGTAATCTCCAATTGTCCTATTGTGCATTATGATAATGATGATATGCAATATGATTATGATAATTTGTGTGATGAATTTGATAAACTTATTTTGAAATACAAAGTTTTAAAGAAGAAAGCCAATGCATTGCATGATGATCTTGAAAAGATTAAAGTTGAATTTCAAATTGTTTTTGATGATAGGAATATGCTTCAAGTAGAATTAGAACATGCAAGAAATGATTATGATGCTTTGAAGCTAGATTTAGAGAGTAAGAGTAAAGCCTTGCAAGAGACACTTGTTGAAAACTCAACTCTTAAGCTTACAATTGATGAATTATCAAAATTAAATTTGAAAAATGATGTAGGCAATGCTTGTCATAAATGTTCTCATCATGCATCACATGTTCATTGTTATGCTTGTGGAAGGAGAGGTCATCTCTCTTATGATTGCTATCATAAGGGTGGTAACCATCCTAGAACAAAGATGATTTGGGTACCTAAAGGTTCCCATGTTTTGACTAACCCTCGAGGACCCATCAAAGTATGGGTACCTAAAATTCAAACTTGAAAAGTTGTGGATGTAGGTTGAGCAAGAGCAAGAGCAAAATGATCAAATATGGAAGGCTCAACCGAAAAGGCAATAGCCATGAGGCTTTGAACATGGCTATTCAAGGAACATGAATGAAGAAGCTTGATTGGACAAAATGAGGAAATGTGATGTTTGGTAACAACTCCAATGGTGTGATCCAAGGAATTGGAACCATTGGTAACATTTTCTAAAACTCAAATCAAGCATGTTTAATTTGTTAAAGGGTTAAAGCATGACATGTTTAGCATTAGTGAATGAGATATTTGCATGATTGATATATTCAAAGTTTTGATTGAATATTTCCTACATGTTTGATGATAGAGAACTTTGAATACCTTTAGATTAATTTCTTGATTTTTTTTGTATGAGTGTTTTATATGTTGTTTGCACATGATTTGATCATGTGAATGGTTGTGCTTAATGGATTCATTTTGACTTGAACTTTGACAAAATTTTGAGTTTAATTGGTTAACACATTGTTTTATTCAAAAGCACCTTGAAAACTTTTTGTTGTTTATTCATAAAAATCTTTTTAAGTTTTCAAAAATGTCTTCAAGCAAAATGATTTGGTCAACGAGGCATGTCACTTAGTTGATATTCAAGGTTTGAGCTTTAATGACTTTTCTTTAGGGAATCATGCATTTCTGTGAATTGTTAATTGGTTAGTTTAGAAGTTTATTGATAAAAGTTTTCTTGGTTTTCAACCAATGTGACTTTATTAATTGACTTCATTCTAATTAGTTAGTTTTTCACTTGTTTAGAATGATGAAGAGACTAATATATATCAAAGAGTTTATATTCCAAATTTTCATTCACTCTTGAACCTATTTTTGTTCTATCATACACTTTAAATTCCTTTTATCCTATCAAACTTAGGAAGACTTGAACCAAACTTGAACTTAACCTATTCATTTCTAATCTTCCTAAAACACCAAACTTCCTTTCAAAATCCCCACTACCCAAAGAAGCCTTCTCTATCCCAAAGAAAATAGAAAGATGAAATACTTTTAAAAGAAATTTTGGGAAGATGATATAAGAAAATTGTGAAATATTGAGAAGGAGAGATGGCAAAGGATAATGAACTTCCTTGAGAAATAACAAAGGAAGAAGGAAGAGAATTCTCCTCTTGTAAAGAATATCTCAAGGTTGAATTGATCTACATAAAGAGATGTATGGAGTATGTTTGATTCCTTTGTTGATAGTTTGTGGAAATGGATTGAATTTAGGACTCTTTAGAATTTTTGGATATCTTTACAGTCCTATTTTCTATCATGGTGAGAGGATTCTTCATTAGAGATGATTTGACAATCAAGATTTTTGTGGATAATGATATACATGATTTGCATGTGTTTTTGATTGTTGAAGAATTGTTGATAGGGGATTAGGAGATCTACTTGAGATTGACTTGTGAATTACAAACACATAAATGTCCAAGGAGCTTATGAAAGTGAAAAATCATATATAGTTGGATATAGTGTGAGCAAATTAAAGAGAGATTAAAAAACATGAAAGGAAAAGGGAGAAGTACATTTAGAGCTCAAAAGAAGAGATGATAGTGATTTGGCATAAGGAAAGTGATAAAGGATGACTTGAAAAAGTATGTTAGATCATCTAGTAGAAATGGGAGTAAATGATGGAATGATAAAGACAATGGAGAACAATACCATCAAGCCTATTCCTAAACAACTCCAACATCCTCTTAGTCTCCTAATAATTCTAACATATATGCATGTTTATAAATGAGATGATTCCTTTAAAAGAAAAGGATCTTTGCTTGCTTTAATGTTCTTCAATGCCTATGCTTTTGAAATGATTTTATTATCTTATGAGTTAAAAAGGGGAGAAGAGATTCTCTAATTTTTTTAAATTGATTTTAGTGTTTATATTCCTCATTTCATGCCTTCCATTCCTCTTTTGATGATGTCAAAAAGGGGGAGAAGAGAGCATATATATAGGGGGAGTGTAGTTAAAGGTGCAATGCAATAATTTTTTTTGCGTTATTTTAAATGAACTTATACATTTTGTTGAGTGTAAAGTCTTAATGATTATGTTTTCTTGTTCATTTGCTTTGTGACTAAAATTATTCTTTATAAGCTAGAAGTCAAAGTCACTTAGTGAACTATAGAATGATTTGCTATAATTTAGGGGGAGCTCTAGCAAAATATTATGCATAACTTTAGGGGGAGCCTTCTTTGATTATAGTAAATTGACTAAGACTTGATTAGTTTATTATTGAATATTCATGAGCACACACATTCTTTCATTTGTTTAGACATTGCACTCTTTAAATCAACGAGTGTTTTGTCATCATCAAAAGGGGGAGATTGTTGACTCCATGTGTTTTTGATGATAACAAAACATTCCGTATATGTGTGTCTAACCATTTTACTTGAGTGTGTAAGGGAAAGCTAATGTTTAAATGTATATCCAAGTCCCTAAGAGAAAATCAAGTCTAGCTATGAGCTTGATCAAGTATGGGAGTGATTTGAATTCATCCATGCCAAGATGAAGAATGATAAATAAGAATATCAAGGCTTGGAGAGAAAAGAAAAGATTTGAATTTAAATTGGAGCTCAATAATCGAATTTGGAGAAAGCCTTAACAATATTGAAAGATTAATATGAAGTTTGGAGAAGCTTACATAAGGGTTATCTTGAAGAAATATGCAAAGAAAGGAAAATACTCGAAAATTGGATAGTGGACATTTTTAGTCGACTGGAGCTGGCATTAAAAGTGCCAAGCCTGATGTGCCCAATCTGTATGAACAGTAACTCGTCATGCAGTACACTTTTAGTCGACTAAAACTGATGTTAAAACTGTCACCGCCCACTAAAAGACAAAAATAACGGCTAGTTTGAAAAAGTGGAAAAAGGTGCCCAACGGCTAGGAAAAGGCTCCAACGGCTAGAATGATTTGAGAGAGCATATATAGACCTCTTAAACACTCATCCAACGCAAGATTCAAAGGGGTAACACTCCATACATCAAAGATCAAGTGAAGAAAGATTTTATTTCTCTTTGTTTTTCATTTCTACTATTTTTGAGAGAGAATTAGTTTGAGCTAAAATTTGTATTTGGGATCTTTGGGAGATCATTGTACTTTCTACTTCTTCTTTTCTTGGGTAGAAACAAGTTAGGATCAACTTGTTTTGAAGATTGGAGCTTGGGGAGAGCTCGCTTTGTAAAAGGCTTGGTGGAAGCTAGAATTTCACCGGTTTAGTGAAGTGTTTGTGAAAATCCTTGATTGGGGAGATCAAGGTAGAGGATGTAGGTGAGGGGATCACCGAACCTCTATAAATTGTGAGTATTCATCTTCTTTAAACCTTCCTTTTACTTTGTGTTGCAATTTCTCATCTTTCTACCTTCAAACTTCATCTATTTCATCTACACTTTCTACCCAACTTTGCCAAAGTTCTTGAGATTGCCATAAATTGTTTAAAAGTGCTATTCACCCCCCCCCCTCTAGCACCATATCAAGGGCCTAACAAGGTCTACTTCTGGACTGTTACTATTGTTTTCTAGTAGTCCTAAAGAATAAACAATTATTGATTAGAGAACTTACTTGTGGACTTTTGTCCATTTCTATAAAGATGGCTTCCATATTTCCGTATATTTCAGAGTTGCAAGCTTTCTTCTCTATGCTTTCTTTTGCACTCTTCACCATCTTTCCTCTGATTAGCTGCGTATCATACATAAACTGAATAATACAAAACCATGTCCATTGCATTTATAAATTGCTACTTCAAAATATATTTACCAATTACCCCACCTGCCTTTTAAGAACTGAAAGGCTCTTGGTGTGCATAGGAGACTGGGGTAATACTCCATTTGACGGAGGGAGGCCAATTAATCCACAAAGCAAAGTCTGCAAGCATGTTTTACCGGTGGAAAATAAGTTTATGACAAGGTATGTTCGATGGCAATATTACCTAACCATGAGATTTACCATGAATCCTAGCAGCAAGATGTCATAATGATATGCCGCAGGATTTTTAAGATTAAATTCCTTTTGTTGTGCCAATTGTGAAGCAACACTGTGGTCGAAAAAGTAAAGTCCTGCGACCATTATAGCTGGAATAAAGGCAGCAAAGATATATATTGGAGGGACCTTTCCCATATCCTGCATATTTTGAATATTTGAAGGGTCAATCATTTGGGGAAAATATTATATGGCTTAATGTCATTTTTGTCCCGGAATTCGTATGGTTTGGACGTTTTGCCCCTTAAACTTAAATTTTAGATATTTTACCCCTTGAACTCTCAATATGGAGCCCATTTAGTCCCTTTCAAACGGTAGGTCTAACGGTGCCGTCACGCCATTGACGTGGCATTGCCATGTTGCCATGTTGGAAAACCTGATTCACGTACGTGGCATTGCCACGTAAGACCAGATTAACCACTGAAGTGGGCATTGCCACGGGGCATTTTTGTGCGACGTGGCTCAGCGACATGTTGACGGTGTTGTCACGCCTACCATTTGAGAGGGACTAAACCGGTTCCAAATTAAGAGTTTAGGGCGAAAACAACTAAAATTGAAATTTAGGGGGCAAAACGTCCAAATCGTACAAGTTTAATAGACAAAAACAACTTTAAGAAAAGAATTAAATAGAAGATCTTAAAGCCATTTTTATGACTGCGCGCAGAAGTTGTAGAGTTAGATGCAAAGCGTAACAACTACAGTATAATCTCTATAAAATGATACTCCCTCTTTCCCTTTTTAAGTCCCCTTCTAGAAGCTTTTTTTGTTTCAAAATATAAGTCACCTTTCTAAACCCAATGCATATTTTACTTAACTTACCAAGATACCCTTGCCAGTGAGAAAAATTTATGTAGAGAGATAGTTAGTGGGAGGAGGAGAGAGATTAAGTGGGGGGAGAGAGAAAAAAAGGCAAACTTGGAAAGAGAAGATAAAATATTACAGAATTTAAAGTTTTAATTGTATTTCTTAATATTTGCAATTTAGTTAAAAGAGACTTATAAAAATGGATAGAATGAGTAATCTATAAATTAATTACTTATAAAAAGGGACAGAATGAGTAATCTATAAATTAATTATCACTGTAAAATAATATTTTTGTTCAGTCCCTAACTTGGA